>JAHIAM010002950.1:0-33580 GCA_021605205.1 Aegilops longissima
CAATGGCTTCCGATCATGGGCAAGTCAACCAAAATCCATACTTTGTTCTCATACATGGATCCCATCTCAGTTTCATGGCTTCCGCCATTTTGCGAATCTGGGCTCACCACCTTCTTCATGTTGTAGGTTGCCATGGTCAATAACGCTTCGAATAGGATTACCGTACCCTAAGTGCGGTTTTATTCTGGTTGATCTCGAGTTCTGATAACTTGATCTGAATTTCGATCTTCATCATTATCTTCCTCACTAAGGGTAGAAGTTTCTGGAAACTACTTTTGGGAAACTATTACCTCATCCACTTTCCCCTCACTTCTTTAGAGAAACTCCTTCTCTAGAAAGGATCCATTTAACAGAATTCTTGCCTTGGATCGTGATAGAAGGTGCCCAATTTCCTTTGGGTATCCTATGAAGACACATTTCTCCGATTTGGGTTCAAGCTTATCGGTTGAAGTTTCTTCACATAACCACCCCAAACTTTAACGACAACTTTGGTTTCTTGCAAACCATAGTTCATAGGCGTCGTCTCAGCGGTTTTGGCGGTGTCCTATTTGCGTGAATCGGGTCTCAAGCATAACCCCAAAATGATAGCGGTAAATCGTAAGAGACATCATAGATCGCACCATATCGAAAGTCGATTACCGTTCGGACACACCATTCTTTGTTTGTTCGGGTGGCGTGAGTTCGAAACTATTCCTTTGTTTCAAATGTGAAAACCTCTCAAATATTTCCCTCCACGATGATCGTAGAAACTTTATTTTCTTATTACGATGATTTTCCCTTCACTTGAAATTCTTTGAACTTTTCAAATGTTTGGACTTATGTTTCATTAAGTAGATATACCCATATCTGCTCAAATCATCTGTGAAGGTGAGAAAATAACGATATCATACGACTTAAATTCATTGGACCACATACATCCATGTATGATTTCCAAAAATCTTTGCCTCTCCATAGTTTGGGAAGCGGAGTTTTAGTCATCTTGCCCATGAGGCCGGTTCAAGTCCAAGTGATTCATAATCAAGTGATTCCAAAAGTCCATCGGATGGAGTTTCTTCATCGTTTTACCGATATGACCTAACGGCGTGCCACAAATAAGTTGCACTATCATTATCAACTCTGCATCTTTTGGTTTCAACATTTGAATATGTATCACTACTATAGATTCATTAAAATAGACCACTCTTCAAGGGTGCATGACCATAAAAGATATTATTCATATAAATAGAACAAATTATTCTCGATTTAAATGAATAACCGTCTCATTAAACAAGATCCGGATATAATGTTCATGCTCACGGCCCAAATAACAATTATTGGTCTAAAACTAATCCCGAAGGTGATGTAGAGGTGCGTGCCTTGCGATCCCGACTTTGGAACCTTTCCCAGCGCCGTCACCTCGTCCTTTGGTGTTAAGCAATCCGTAGTTCTGTTTGAGTTGCAAATATTAGCGAACCGTATCAAATACCAGGTACTCTGCGAGCTCTTAAGGTACACATCAATAACAGTATATCCAATACCTTTGTTCACTTTGCCATCCTTCTTATCCCCAAATACTTGGGGCAGTTCCTTCCGTGACGATCCGCGGTAGAAGCCTGTTTGAGCTTAGGTCGGACTTGGGTTTCTTCTCTGATGAAACTTTTTGCTTTTTAAGTTCCTTCTTCTTCCTTTGCCTTTTTCTTGAAACTAGTGGTCTTTTGACCATCAACACTTGATGCTCCTTTTGATTTCTACCTCCCGGGTTTTAGCATTGCGAAGAGCTCGAGCATAGTCTTTACTAACCCTTGCATATTATAGTTCATCCAAGCCTTGTAGCTTGGTGGCGGTGATTGAAGAATTACATCAGACACTATCATCCGGAAGATTAACTCCCGGTTGAATTCAAGTGATTGTTATACCGGACATTTTGAGTATGTGCTCCTTGGCGAACTATTCTCCTCCATCTTGCAGCTATAGAACTTATTGGAGACTTCATATCTCTCAATCCGGGCATTTGTTGAAATATCAACTTCAACTCTGGAACATCTCATATGCTCCATGCGTTCAAAGCGTCGTTGAAGACCGGTTCTAAGCCGTAAAGCATGGCACCTTGAACTATAGAGTAGTCATCGACTCTGCTTTGCGGACGTTCTAACCACGGCTCGACATCTGACGGGCTGTCACGGTGTGCTTCGGGGCTAATTTTACGTGCGCAATGAGGATAATCCTCAAATTACGGACCCAGTCCGTGTAATTGCTACCATCATCTTTCAACTTTGCTTTCTCAAGGCACATTAAAATTCAGAACAACAACGACAGCCATCTATCTCTGATACATGAACAAGCAAAATACTATCGGTACTAAGTTCATGATAAATTTAAGTTCAATTAATCATATTACTAAAGAACTCCCACTTAGCAGACATCTCTCTAGTCATCTAAGTGATCATGTGATCCAAATCAACTAAACCATACCGATCATCACGTGAGATGGAGTAGTTTCAATGGTGAACATCTTATGTTGATCATATCTACTATATGATTCACGTTCGACCTTCGGTCTCCATGTTCGAGGCCATATCTGTATATAGGCTCGTCAAGTTTAACTGAGTATTGCGTGTGCAAAACTGCTTGCACCGTTGTAGATGGACGTGGAGCTTATCACACCCGATCATCACGTGGTGTCTCGAAGCAAGCGAACTTTGTGTACTCAGGGGAGAACACTTCTTGATAATTTTGGTGAGATCATCTTATAATGCTACCGTCAATCAAAGCAAGATAAGATGCATAAGGATAAACATCACATGCAATCAATATAAGTGATATGATGGCCATCATCATCTTGTGCTTGTGATCTCCATCTCGGCCGTCATGATCACCATCGTCACGTGCGACACCTTGATCTCCATCGTAGCATGCTCGTTGTCGTCTAGCCAACTATTGCTTCGACTATCGCTACGCTTAGTGATAAAGTAAAGCAATTACATAGCGTTGCATTTCATACAATAAGCGACCCATATGGCTCCTGCCGTTTAAATAACTTCGGTTACAAAACATGATCATCTCATACAATAAAATATAGCATCACGTCTTGACCATATCACATCACAACATGCCCTGCAAAAACAAGTTAGGCGTCCTCTACTTTGTTGTTGCAAGTTTTACGTGGCTGCTACGGGCTGAGCAGAACCGTTCTTACCTACATCAAAACCACAGCGATACTTCGTCAAATAGACTCCGTTTAACCTTCTCAAGGACCGGTACTTTTCAGTTCAACTAAAGTGAGAGAGCGAGACACCCGGTCACCTTTAAAGCAAGTGCTCGGGCGGTGAAACCAGTCTCGCGTAAGCGTCTGCGTAATGTCGGTCCGGGCGCTTCATCTCAAATACCGCTGAACAAAAGTATGACATCTGGTAGGAAGTATGACTTGTATCGCCCATCTTGTGTTCTACTCGTGCATATGACATCAACGCGCTAAAACCGGGCTGGATGCCCTTTGTTGGGGAGCGTAGTAATTTCAAAAATTTCCTCACGATCACGCCAAGATCATGGTGATGGCATAGCGAGAGGGGAGAATGTCGTCCACGTACCCTCGTGGGCCGTAAGCGAGGCGTTATAACAGCGGTTGATGTGATCGTGCGTCTTCACGATCCGACCGATCAAGCACCGAGCGTCACGGCACCTCGTGTTGACACCGTTCAGCTCGATGGCGATCCCGGACTCGATCCGGCAAAGTGTCGGGATGAGTTTCGTCGACGACGGCGTGGTAGCGATGTTGATGCTCCAAGCGCGGAGCGCCTAAGCTCGCGACGATATGACTTCTCGGCGCGAGGCTTCGCTAAGCTCATGACGATATGACGAAGTGGAATATGGTGGAAGGGCACCGCACAGCTAAGGAAAGATCCGTAGATCAACTTGTGTGTCTTAGGGTGCCCCTTGCCTATAAGAGACAAGGGGAGGTGGCGGCCCTAGGGAGGCGCGCCAAGGAGAGTCCTCTCAGGATGGGACTCCCCTAGTTGGACTAGGATTGGAGGAGGGGAGAAGGCGCGCCTTCCTTGTCCTATTCGGACTAGAGGGGGAGGCGCGCAGCCACCTGGGCTGCCCTTCCTCTTCTCCTAAGGCCCATTGACCTCCGGGGGTTCGGTAACCTCCGGTACTCCATAAATCGATTTCACGGAACCTTCGATGTCCAATGTAGGCTTCAATATATCAATCTTTATGTCTCGACCATTTGAGACTCCTCGTCATGTCCGTGATCACATCCGGGACTCGAACAACCTTGGTGCATCAATACTTATAAACTCATTATGAGCATCATTGAAGCGTTAAGCGTGCGGACCCTACGGGTTCGAGAACTATGTAGACATGACCTAGAACCATTCTCGGTCAATAACCAATAGCGGAACCTGATGCCCATATTGGTTCCTACATATTCTCTGAAGATCTTTATCGGTCAAACCGCTGCGACATCACGTTGTTCCCTTTGTCATCGGTATGTTACTTACCGAGATTGATCGTCGGTATCAATACCTAGTTCAATCTCGTTACAGTGAAATCTCTTTACTCGTTGTAATACATCATCTCACAACTAACTCATTAGTTGTAATGCTTACAAGGCTTAAGTGATGTGCATTACGAGAAGGCCAGAATACCTCTCCGACAATCGGAGTGACAAAACCTAATCTCGAAATATGCCAACCCAACAAGTACCTTTGGAGACACACTAGTACTCCTTTATAATCACCCGATTCACGTTGTGCGTTTGGTAGTACCAAAGTGTTCCTCCGATGTGGGGAGTTGCATAATCTCATAGTTATAGGAACATGTATGGTCATGAAAAGCATTAACATACTAAGCGATCAAGTGTTAAGCTAACGGAATGGGTCAATCAATCAGATCATTCAACTAATGATGTGACCTTGTTAATCAAATAACAACTCCTTGTTCATGGTTAGGAAACATAACCATCTTTGATTAACAAGCTAGTCAAATAGAGGCATACTAGTGACATCTTGTTTGTCTATATATTCACACATATTATGTTTCCGTTAATACAATTCTAGCATGAATAATAAACATTTATCATGATATAAGAAATAAATAATAACTTTTATTGCCTCTAGGGCATATTTCCTTCATTATACGTGGCCTCACTTACATGTGCTTATACTTCGGCCATCGAGGCAGAGCAAACCACTTGACCTTAACGCCTCGCCGCCCATGCCGCGACCTCCGCCCTTTCGCGAACCCGCTCCCGCCATGGCCGCCGCGTCGCCGCGCGCGGAAAACCCGCGTCTCCGCCCGCTACTCCCCGCCGCCGGCGCCCTACGCCCGTAGCCAGCAGCTCCATACCGGCTTAGCGCCTACATCGCCGCCAGCCTCACCCGTCGCCCTTGCCTCCCGACGCCGGAAACGCCCCCGCCAGAGGCCCGCTGACTCCTGCGCCATGGGCCGCGCCCGCTCATACATCGCCGCCTTTCCAACCGCCCTACGCCGTAGCGTCCCCTTCCGCCATGGCGCGCCTCGTCGTTCAGCGGGCCAGCTTCGCCGGTCGCCCAGCCCTCATGGTCGGATCCGTCAGGTGGGGCCGAGATCCACAGGATCCGATCCAGCGCCTCCCTCATCCCGGATCTCTCATCCCGCACCACCTCGTCGGGTTGACTTCCCCTCGAAAATCCACTAAGTCCACGATTACGCTAATATTTGTTGCATTTCATCGCTGTAACTTCTCTGCATATTGCTCCGTTTTAGATGCGTGTAATATGTCAAATTATTCGCCTCGAAGAGTAGATCATTTCATCATTGCATCATTTTCATTTGAGGTCATCTTGATGCCAATGCTGTTGGAAGAGTGCTATGTAATGTTAATTTCATTTCTTATCGGAACATGCACTTTTGTCATTTTTGCCATGATTCTTTATGTGCACCCTATGGTTGAGTCCTACATGTGTTTTGTAATATGCCGTACCATCTTTTCAGGGGTGTATGCCATGTATTTTGTGATCTCTATGGTGACTAGCACAAGCATGCAAACTAGGCTTCATGATGTTGCTATTTCAGCCTGTTTTGCTGATATTTTTATGCCATGTTAACTTGATGCTCTGAGAGAGTTCCATGCATATTTTGAGATACTTCATGGATGTTTTGAACATATGGTTATGCTCTATCCATCCATGCCTTATTTGCAATTATGAGTGCCATAGCTTGAGTCAATCAGGCTCTACTTTTGCTATAAAATGTTTCTGGCAGATTGTTTATGTTATTCAATTTTGCCAAGGTTGTTGTTAGTGATCCATGCACCTATGGTGTTGTTCTTGCCATTTATAGCTTCTATGCCATGTCTTCTTACTGTTGGTTGCCTTACCATGCCATATATTGCTCTGTGGTGAGTGGTTAAAGCTCACCAACTACTTATTGTTGTTCTTGCCATGTATGAATCTGTAATATAACACCATGTTTACATGGGTGCCATCATATTTTACATTCCTTTTTGGCTATGGTCAGTAAGGACTTTTGTTCTATGAATTTAGTAGAGTCATGCCATGCCTTTGTTTGCCATGATAAGTTCCTGTAGCATACTGTTTGATAGCTCTAAACATTGCAACTTTGATGTTATTTACCTAAAAGTGGCCCCATTATTATTTGCAATCTTGCCATGTCATTTTGAGCATGTTCTAGTTGTTTTCTGGAATAGCTCAGTGTTCATATTTTGTAATGCTTTACCTGTACATCATGCTCATGCCTTTTGTTTTCTTGTTGAGGTGCTGTAGCATATTGTTTTGATGCTTGCAATATGCCTACTTCTTTTTTGGACAGATTGTTGCTATAACTTGTTTCATGTGTATGTTTGAACCGTTGCTCCGTTTTGTGTGTGCTCTATATGAAACTTGCTTGATTTTGCATGTAGCTTCATATTATCATGTTGCATCCTTGTTTTGAGGTGTTTGCTTGATGTTTGTATGCATTTGCATCAATGCCATGTTTATCTTGTTTTGCTCATATCTTCTAGGCCGTAGCTCAATCTAATGAACTTTATATGTAACTTGACTAAATTTCGTGTAGATCATTGTGGTGCATCTTAACTTGCTGTTTAACAACTTGAACATAAGGTTTATTCAGATCTGGACCATTTCAAAATTTGCATATGAGGACTTACGGGTGTTGTTATATTTGTTCGGCCTCATTTAAACTTGCTTGCGTGTTGTTCTTGTTTGCATCATCTCTTGCCATGAGTAGCTTCATCTAGATTTGTCATGCATCATGTTTGTTGTGCATCTTGTCATGTTCATGTGGTGTGTTTACTATGTTGTGTTCTTCTTGTTAGTTCCTGTTTACGTTGCGATCGTGAGGATTCGTTCGTCTCACGCTTGGTTGACTTCATCCGTTCGTCTTCTTCATGGACTCGTTCTTCTTCCTTGCGGGATTTCAGGCAAGATGACGCTACCCTGGATCTCACTACTATCATTGCTATGCTAGTTGCTTCGTTCTATCGCTATCTTGCGCTACCTATTACATGTTTATCAAGCCATCCCAAATTGCCTTGTCAGCTCTAACCTTTTACCTTCCTAGCGAGACCGTTGTTTGGCTATGTTACCGCTCAGCCCTCTTATAGCATTGTTAGTTGCGGTGAAGATGAAGTTGATGTTGTTCCTTCTTGGAACATGTTTACTATTGGGATATCACAATATATCTTATTTAATTAATGCATCTATATACTTGGTAAAGGATGGAAGGCTCGGCCTTATGCCTGTGTTTTGTTCCACTCTTGCCGCCCTAGTTTCCGTCATATCGGTATTATGTTCCCGGATTTTGCGTCCCTCGCGGTCGGGTGATTTATGGGACCCCCTTGACAGTTCGCTTTGAATAAGACTCGTCCAGCAAAGGCCCAACATTGGTTTTACCATTTGCCTCACCACCACCTACTTTTCCCTTGGGAGTCGCTCTCTAGGGTCATCTTTATTTAGCCCCCAGACTAGTGCTTCTCTAAGTCTTGTGAGCCAAAATGAATGCAGGGCCCCTCGTAGCAACTCGAGGTCTGGTTTTACTCGTGGGATGTATCATCCGGTGTTGCCTGAGCGAGATATGTGCAGCTCCTATCGGGTTATCGGCATGGTGACTGCTGGTCTTGTTTTATGCGTCGAAATGTCTAGTAGCGGGATTCGAGGTGATCGGGTCTTCCGGGAGATATCCTTCGTTGATCGCGAGCTTATCATGGGCTAAGTTGGGACACCCTGAGGTATAAACTTCGAGAGCCGTGCCTTGATTTATGTGGTAGATGGGAATTTGTTAATATCCGGTTGTAGTAAACTTGAAAACTCTTCTAAAATACCAACCGTTAATGCATGTAGTAGTGTCTCTTTTGGGGGTTGATGAGAGGAGAACACGGTTTTCAGGTTATGTATGGCGTAAGTAGGAGTTCAGGATCACTTCTTGATCATTACTAGTTGACGACCGTTCTTTGTTTCTCTTCTCGCTCTCATTTCGTATGTTAGCCACCATATATGTTAGTCGCTGCTGCAACCTCACCACTTTACCTCTTCCTTACCCATTAAGCTTTGCTAGTCTTGATACCCATGGTAATGGGATTGCGAGTCCTCGTGGCTCCTGATTACTACACCACCATTGCGGTACAGGTTTGCGATGATCATGACACGAGGCGATGTTACTTGTTTTGGAGTGCTTCTTCTGCTTCTTCTTCGATCGGGATAGGTTCGGTCGGCCTTTGGGCTAGCTTGGTGGATGTCGTTTGAGCTTACATTTATGTTTCATCCGTAGTGGATGTTGATCTTATATGATGTTGTTGTATTCATGTGACATTGTATGTTTTGTATATCCCCATCTATTATGTAATGTTGATGTAATGATATCCACCTTGCAAAAGCGTTTCAATATCTTGGGTCTATCCTTGGTGGGACAACGAGTTCCTTTGGATAGGGTCGCATATTAGGCGTGACATACCCCCCTTTCGTATATAAAGGATCAAGGGGGAGGCCGGCCGACCCTCTATGGCGCGCCCAAAGAGGAATCCTACTAGGACTCCAGTCCTAGTAGGTTTCCTAAAAAGGAGAGGAAGGAAGGAGAGGCGCCCTTCTCTCTAGTCCAATTGGACCCGAGGGGAGGCGTGCGGCCTGCCAGCGCCCCTCTCTCTCCACTAAGGCCATCGAGGCCCATTAGTTCCCAGGGGTTCGATAACCCTCCGGCACTCCGGTTTATCAAAACTTCTCGGAACACTTCCGATGTCGAATATAGTCATCAATATATCAATATTCATGTCTCGTATTTGAGACTCCTCGTCATGTCACCTTAATCACATGGGACTCGAACAAACTTGGTACATCAAAACTCATAAACTCATAATATAACTGTCATCGAAACCTTAGCGTGCGGACCCTCGGGTTAGAGAACTATGTAGACATGACCGAGAACCATTCCGAGTCAATAACCAATAGCGGAACACGGATGCTCATATTGGCTCCTACATATTCTCACGAAGATCGTTATCGGTCAAACCGCATAACAACATACATTGTTCCCTTTGTCATCGGTATGTTACTTGCCCAGATTCGATCATCGGTATCTCAATACCTAGTTCAATCTATTTACCGGCAAGTCTCTTTACTTGATTACGTAATGCATCATTCCGTGTAACTCATCTTCTACATTTCTTGCAAGGCTTATAGTGATGTGCATTAGAGGCCCAGAGATACCTCTCCGACAATCGGTGACAAAACCTAATCTCAAATCGCCAACTCAAGTGTACCTTTGGAGACACCTGTAGAGCTCCTTTGTAATCACCCGATTACGTTGTGGCGTTGGTAGCACACAAAGTGTTCCTCGAGAAATGTGAGGGAGTTGCATAATCTCATAGTTATAGGAACTTGTATAAGTCATGAAGAAAGCAATAGCAACATACTAAAACGATCAAGTGCTAAGCTAACGAGAATGGGTCAAGTCAATCACATCATTCTCCTAATGAAGTGATCTCGTTAATAAAATGACAACACATGTCTATGGTTAGGAAACATAACCATCTTTGATTAATGAGCTACTCAAGTAGAGGCATACTAGTGACTTTAAGTTTGTCTATGTATTCACATGTATCATGTTTCGATTAATACAATTCTAGCATGAATAATAAACATTTATCATGATATGAAATAAATAATAACTTTATTATTGCCTCTAGGGCATATTTCCTTCAGTCTCCCTTTTACTAGGTCAATAATCTAGATTACACAGTAATGATTCTAACACCCATGGAGTCTTGGTGCGATCATGTTTTGCTCGTGGAAGAGGCAGTCAGCGGGTCTGCAACATTCAGATCCGTATGTATCTTATATTTCCTTCATTGAGTATTATGAATCTAAAATTATTTGGTGTTATTTTAGTCGAACTCTTGGATAGATCGATAAGAAAGAATAGCTTGAGGTGGTTTATTACCCTACAAAGCGATTTCTTCTTATGTTCTCCGCTAGATAGGAACTTTGGAGTGATTCTTCATCATGCGTTGAGGGATGGTTATATGATCCAATTATATTAGCATTGTTGAGAGATTGCACTAGCGAAAATCAGGACCCTAGGGCTCATTTTAAAGCATTGCAATACAGTTCGGTGCTCCGTTTATCAATTCCTACCTTGCTGTTTTTTATTGTTCTTATTACAAAAATCAATATCTACTATCCTTATTACACTTGTATCACCTTCTCTTCGCTGAACTAGTGCACCTATACAATTTGCCCTTTGTATTTGGTGTGTTGGGAACACAAGAGACTTTTTATTATTTAGTTGCGGGGTTGTTTGAGAGAGACCATCTTCATCCCTCGCCTCCATGGATTGATAAACCTTAGGTCATCCACTTGAGGAAAATTGCTATTGTCCTAAAACTCTCTGCGGCTTGAGGCCTAACACGTGTCTACAAGAATAAAGTTGCATAGTAGACATCATCATGTCTACATAGTTCTTGAACTCACAGGTCCACTTACTTAACGTTCGATAACGGTTTTGTATTATATGAGTTATGTGATTTGGTGACGAATGTTGTTTGGAGTCGGATGAGATCACGGATATGAGAGTCTCTAAATGGACGAGAGGTAAATATTGATATATGGGATGATAGTATTCGGACATCGAAAGTGTTTGAGTAGTATCGGGTATTTATCAGATGCCTTGAGGTTCGGAACCCGGGTGGAAGATATGGGCCATAAAAGGAGCACACCAGCCTCACAAGGGGTGCCCCCTGGGCATGTGGCGAATTGGAGAAGGAGGAGAAGGGTTGCCCCCTCCTTCTCTCCTTCCTTCCTTTTCTCTCCTTAAAAAGGAAGGGGAGGCCAAACGGATAGGACCCCAAGTAGGATTCCTCCTACTTGGGCGCCCTCGTTGCTCCTCTCCCCTCCCAACCTATATATATCACGTGGGGGCGCCTGAACACACACCAACAATTGTGCCGTGTGCGCCCCTCCATAGTTTACGCCTCAGTCATTTCTTAGTAGTGCTTAGGCGAGGCCTGGCCGGATCACTTCACCAGCACCGTCACCGCCATCGTTGATGGAACTCATCTTCTTCCTCGACACCTTTGCTGGATCAAGAGGACAAGAGGCGTCATTGAGTTGAGCGTGTGTAGAGCTTGGAGGTGTCGTCACGTTGATGCTTGATCGGTGGATCTAGAAGAATTCGACTACATCAGCTGCGTTATCAAACGCTTCCTTTCGGTCTCTGAGGTTCGTGGACACACTCTCCATCTCGTTGCTATGCATCTCTAGATAGATCTTGCGTGGCGTAAGTTTTTTAAATTGCATGCTCGTTCACAACATCTATAACATGCCATTCACCACCGACATTGATGGTACCAAGCTTGGATTCACATGCATCCCATAGATCTTTGATGCCCGCATGTAAATATGCACCAACCTATCACCCAACACACTTATGACGACACATACAAATTCTCAGTGAACTCCGATAATGCTTTGTCGGTTCAGAAGTAAGCGGTCCACTCAGTGCCGGCGAAACTCAATACACGTTCATGCGGTTATCCATTAGATGTTTTTGGTGTGCTGTCTCTTGAAGTTTGCATGTAGCGGTCTCGATTTCATAGCAGTACCAAATACAGTCAATGAAAATTGCCTAAACAAATATATTTTTAATTATTATGAAATTAGACCATTTTGTTTAAGCAATCCACATTAGCATTATTACAAGATTATTGACATGGCAAATCACATACGACACTAGAAACATCCAGCGCACACTAGTATAAAATCGAGCATTAGCATGGCCCTCGAGCGGTTGTGACCAAGCAGAACAAAGCCGCATGTAATGAGCTCACGGAGGTGGTTATTGTCCTATACACATATCCAGAGATGCTTAGAAATATGAAACCGTGTGCAGAAACATTGGAGGCGTTGGAATTTTGAAGCCTCAATGAATACATGCATCTTGGTGGAATCAAGAAACCGCTTAAGCTGGACAAATTCGAAAAGATGATCATGTTGGACAAATTCCGAGGTGATGTTTGTCCACATTAATCCACTGTCTAAGTTGGCTATGTTTTTCGACAAAGTACATCAAATAAATACATATCATATCCGTGATCTTAGTATTTTTGAATACCACGGATGTATCATCTTTTAGTTGCACTACACAAATGAACTAATCGGATTGGATGCATAAAATGACTTTGTAACCGCACTAGTCATCAGATTTAAAGGTTAACCTATTTCTCTCCATTCCCTTATATAAGGTGTATTTGTTTTTCAAAGTCATGTTTGACGAGTTTTTAGAAAAATATATCAATATCCAATCGTAATTTATATCATTTGATCCACCATGAAAAGTAGTTTTGTATTTTACCTATTAGGTGTTGCAGATGTTATTATTTTATTTTATAATCTTGGTCAAACATTCACATGGTTGACTTGCATAGAAATCAATACATGATTGCCTATTAATAACTAAGTTTTTCTGCATTCGATCAAATATTCGTCCATGCATATTTCTCATATGTTGATTGATATTAATTGCACTGCACAAATGCACAAAACAAGACGACCGTATGGTAGGGGATAAATTGTGCCAGCTAATGATTGTTGTAATCCGCTGAATGGGGTGGCGTTATTATTACTAAACATATAACAGGTGGGAGCCTCCACAAAGCTTTGGTGTTGCTAGCCGTCGATCGCCTGCTGTGATATCTCTTGGGCTGCTGCTGCTGCGGAACTATCTACTTCACCTGTGGTTGATTGGGCCTGGATTGTTTCTTGGGCGGTGGACTAGCTTAAGCAGACAAAGTGTATAAACACAAATGTAAGTACTGTTTCCTAAATTTTGCTAAAAAAGTTGTTTCTCAAATAAAAATTAGGTAGCTGCGTGTGAGGGGGCATTATCTTTTGCCTTTGATAGTAATGTTGAGGCTCACAATTTTGTGAAAGTCGTGTCTTCTTTGTGGTAGGCCATCTTGTCTGGCTAACATCTCCATCATCTACTATCTGTATTCCCAAAACATTTTGCAATGGGCGGTGGTTTTAAAAAAATTGTTGCTCGTGTTGGCGTCGCGCCACACAACATGTGCCCACTGCTTAACTCCCTCACGTGCGGCGTGGCAACAATGAGAAGGTCTACCAATATGGCAATCAAGCATCGCTAATTCTTTTTAGGGAAGTGACACTATTTTTAAACAACGATAAAAGATTTGTTTCATCGATTAATTAAACAGAAAAGATTGCCCGGTTAATTTATCTTACCAATTGTGCTATTGACTATCATGTATGTTCTCTAAACCTATGTTACTTATTCATGTTTTGTTTCCAAGATATCTTTCATAGACACTATTCATTTAAAAGCTAGAGCAATCATTTGACTAATTCTATTTTTGAGACAATCATAATATTACATTTTTACCATTGTCTAATATACGGGTTAGTTCATGCAAGTTTAATTTCTATATTTTAAATTTAAAAATTACATGATATTTCATCATTCTATCATAAAATTGGTAGGCGCGCGTGCCATCATGGTCTAGTGATACTTTGAACCACAAGAGCGAAAATCAAACCAATTTGGTTATGTTCATTGCCTTGATAGTTTTGTTCTGTGCAGATTTATATTTTTGTTGCACTGCACAAGACATGATATAATCATTCTCGTCATCTCCTTCCTATCACGCGATCTCTACTTCACTAAGTAGCGATGGATAAACAACTTAGAGACAATGAGTAGTTTATGAATCTTTGGATTTAGTTTTATATCCTCTCTCTAGTTTGTTAAGAGCGAGGAAAGGGCATGCTACTTGGGACAAAATACTTTAGGGCAATAGGTTAGTGAGGGGACACGAAGTTTCTCAACGAACTCAAATGAGTTCGGGTAAACAGTAAAATCGAAAACAATTCAATTTTTTGGTGAGAAACATTGACAATTTTTTGAGTGCTTGCAAAGATTCATCATGGAATCACATTCCTGTAGTATGACAAAAAAAACAAAATCGATAGTTTGAAAATGCTGCCAAAAGCATTTTGGAGCATTGATTCTTTTGCCACAACTTCCTAAATGTGATTTTATGATTAAATTTTCAAACTCTTAGAACATTTATGACAAAAAATCAGATTTGTTTGAATTTTTTATTTTATTGTTCACTCGAGCTCATTTGGCGCCGAGGTTACTTTCTAGTGAGGCTAGCTATTTACAAATAGAAGATGTATCATTCATGTAACATTTGAACTATGTCAAATTCTGAACATATTTGGATTTGTTATGACATTTGTGTCATGAATGAGTATGTGCGTTTATGTGAGTGAAATGTAACAGGAACTATACAAGCATTTTTAAACACATACAAATATACAAACCACCTCTAATGATTGTATGTTGGATGCGGTTGAAAAACTAAAGCCACTTATGGATACCGCGCATTGGGCGGTTGTTTTACATAAACCGCCTGCGATTATTAGCGAATTAAACCAGTAGTAGTGACAACGGCTTTGTGAGATAGGGAACCGCCAGCGACATATGCGCTGAAACCGTTTGCAAAGCCTGATTTTGTACTAGTGACATACACATGAACCAAAACTCATGTCAATAAAGAAAGATCATTATACATGAGAACATCGAAAACTGTAGTGTAGCAGCGTCAGTAATGAAAGCTAGCAGATGGCGTCGTCGGACATGAGTGAGCAATTACATCAAGATCTAATGGGTGAGGCCCATAAATTTAGGGATAATTATTTTTGCCCTTAGTTGTGTTCAATTCGACTGTTTTATCTCTAATTTTCAAAACCCTTGGTCCTGCTGAAACCACTTCACTCCTCTTAGACTACCCATAGTGGGAGTAACATAGATGGTAACATCACACTTATCTAGGCTAACTAGATGATGTGGCATGTAATTAATGAAGAAAGAGAGGCATGTGGTAACATAGCTAGTTACTTTGTATCACATATATCAAAAGATGAGTCTACAGCGTAATAAATGAAGTAATGCATGACATATGTTATATAGACTAGTAACATATGCATTTACTAGTCTAAGTTACTATTGTTTGCCCTTCACTTTGGAAATAATGGGACCAATGGTTTTGGAAAGTAGAGGTAAAGCAGTCAAGTATGACAGACGAGACTTCTCCTTCAGCGTGTGTGCTTATCCGTGCTCCGCATATATGGCATGATTTGATTGGAACAAAATAAGGCCTATTTACCCCCTTAAAATCGGGAGGAGATGATTAGATTAAAGGAAAAAGGAAAAAAAGACAACCGTGGGATGAAGTGAACACGGATGGAAGCATGGAAAGGGAAGCGAGGCAAGCGGATCCGAGTAGGACACAACCAGAGGCATAAAATTAATTATTCTTACAATTTAAGGGTTGCATTATGGCAAACACCATAATGTGTGAAGTATGTGGTGCGACAAAAGGACTCGTGGCAAGATGCATGTGGGCGTTGGCTGATGAAGAACGGTGAATGTACTACTTGTGCAGGGGTTTCTTTTTATCACTACTAAAATGAATGTTGGTGGAGCCTTGTCAAAGTCAAACTAGAAAGGTTTGGGAGGGCTGTGCGCAAGGACGCGGCTGGAAAATTTATGGGTGCTTCTGTTGTGGTCGTGGATGGCAGACAAGATCCGACGGTTTTGGAGGCAAGCTCTTGACATTGTGCTTGATTTGTATATATACCACAAAAATTCAGGTGGCGTCTCATTTGTGAGAGCGTAGTGATTGACATTAGCAAGGATTGTAGTCGTGTAAAGCGCCACCTCGCCGTGACATTCAGCAAAACGGGATGCTCTGGAAGAAATGTGCTTCAAGTTTGAAGGTAGAAGAAGTAATACGGAGATAGTGGAGTACTCCTCCTTTCTAAATATATGAGCGTGATTGACTTTTTACGGTCTTTGATGCACAACTTTGACCACTAATATATATCAAAGTATATGGATTGAACATGTATAAATGACATCGCTATATTTGTCTTGCAAAGCAATTTTATTTCATATGTATGTATAATAATTTTATAGACATATAATACATAAAAATATAGTCAAAGTTGTCTGTGAAAAGAGAAAGTCAACCAAGTCTTATATATTTGGGAAGGAGAATTACTACTCTGCATGCTTTGGTTCTGTAGAAACTTCTAGTAGACTTATCAAGAAACTGGATGGTGAGTTCGGATGAAAGAGACCACTTGTGTAAGGAGATCGATCATCATCGTGGATGGTGTGTGCCAAGTCAGCCGTCTGGACGGATGAATTGACAACCGTCGGCTTGCTTTAGGCTTTAGCTATCCGCTTTCCTCTCCACTAGGAAAATGCAGCACGGAACACGTGATCAACTTCTAGCATGAACCCCATTGCCGCAGGCAGGGTGTGTGCGCTGGCTCTTGCCGTCCGACTCCGGCCAGCGATGGATGAGCACAGGTCAGCGGCAACAGCCAGCCTAACACGTCCGTCGTCAGTAGACTCGACCCCAAGGTCCCAACTCCACCCCAAGAGCCATGCACTACACGCACTCAGAGTCTCAGACTCAGCCGACCGTTGGCTCTCCCGTTTTCACCTGAGCACACGTCCCGGTCAGGTCTAATCGAGAAGATACGAGGCACCACACACACACACACACACACACACACACACTCATGAGCCGGTGAGCATTAAACTAATCGCCACTCGTGACATGATACTCAATCTATCTAATCTAATCTCATCTCATCTGGCACTCAAATCATCTGTGAAGGTGAGAAAATAACGATATCCATACGAGCTTCAACATTCATTGGACCACATACATCCGTATGTATGATTTCCAACAAATCTGTTGCTCTCTCCATAGTTCCGGAAGCGGAGTTTTAGTCATCTTGCCCATGAGGCACGGTTGCAAGTACCAAGTGATTCATAATCAAGTGATTCCAAAAGTCCATCGGTATGGAGTTTCTTCATGCGTTTTACACGATATGACCTAAGCGGCAGTGCCACAAATAAGTTGCACTATCATTATCAACTCTGCATCTTTTGGTTTCAACATTATGAATATGTGTATCACTACTATCGAGATTCATTAAAATAGACCACTCTTCAAGGGTGCATGACCATAAAAGATATTATTCATATAAATAGAACAACCATTATTCTCGATTTAAATGAATAACGTCTCGCATTAAACAAGATCCAGATATAATGTTCATGCTCAACGGCACCAAATAACAATTATTCAGGTCTAAAACTAATCCCGAAGGTAGATGTAGAGGTAGCGTGCCATTGCGATCACATCGACTTTGGAACCATTTCCCAGCGCATCGTCACCTCGTCCTTTGCCGTGTTAAGCAATCCGTAGTTCTGTTTGAGTTGCAAATATTAGCAGAACCAGTATCAAATACCAGGTACTCTGCGAGCTCTAGTAAGGTACACATCATAACATGTATATCACATATACCTTTGTTCACTTTGCCATCCTTCTTATCCGCCAAATACTTGGGGCAGTTCCGCTTCCGTGACGATCGCTTGCGGTAGAAGCACTGATTTCGAGCTTAGGTCCGGACTTGGGTTTCTTCTCTGATGACAACTTGTTTGCTGTTCTTCTTAAGTTCCCTTCTTCTTCCCTTTGCCTTTTTCTTGAAACTAGTGGTCTTGTTGACCATCAACACTTGATGCTCCTTTTGATTTCTACCTCCGCGGCTTTTAGCATTGCGAAGAGCTCGAGCATAGTCTTTACTAACCCTTGCATATTATAGTTCATCCAAGCCTTGTAGCTTGGTGGCGGTGATTGAAGAATTACATCAGACACTATCATCCGGAAGATTAACTCCCGGTTGAATTCAAGTGATTGTTATACCGGACATTTTGAGTATGTGCTCCTTGGCGAACTATTCTCCTCCATCTTGCAGCTATAGAACTTATTGGAGACTTCATATCTCTCAATCCGGGCATTTGTTGAAATATCAACTTCAACTCTGGAACATCTCATATGCTCCATGCGTTCAAAGCGTCGTTGAAGACCGGTTCTAAGCCGTAAAGCATGGCACCTTGAACTATAGAGTAGTCATCGACTCTGCTTTGCGGACGTTCTAACCACGGCTCGACATCTGACGGGCTGTCACGGTGTGCTTCGGGGCTAATTTTACGTGCGCAATGAGGATAATCCTCAAATTACGGACCCAGTCCGTGTAATTGCTACCATCATCTTTCAACTTTGCTTTCTCAAGGCACATTAAAATTCAGAACAACAACGACAGCCATCTATCTCTGATACATGAACAAGCAAAATACTATCGGTACTAAGTTCATGATAAATTTAAGTTCAATTAATCATATTACTAAAGAACTCCCACTTAGCAGACATCTCTCTAGTCATCTAAGTGATCATGTGATCCAAATCAACTAAACCATACCGATCATCACGTGAGATGGAGTAGTTTCAATGGTGAACATCTTATGTTGATCATATCTACTATATGATTCACGTTCGACCTTCGGTCTCCATGTTCGAGGCCATATCTGTATATAGGCTCGTCAAGTTTAACTGAGTATTGCGTGTGCAAAACTGCTTGCACCGTTGTAGATGGACGTGGAGCTTATCACACCCGATCATCACGTGGTGTCTCGAAGCAAGCGAACTTTGTGTACTCAGGGGAGAACACTTCTTGATAATTTTGGTGAGATCATCTTATAATGCTACCGTCAATCAAAGCAAGATAAGATGCATAAGGATAAACATCACATGCAATCAATATAAGTGATATGATGGCCATCATCATCTTGTGCTTGTGATCTCCATCTCGGCCGTCATGATCACCATCGTCACGTGCGACACCTTGATCTCCATCGTAGCATGCTCGTTGTCGTCTAGCCAACTATTGCTTCGACTATCGCTACGCTTAGTGATAAAGTAAAGCAATTACATAGCGTTGCATTTCATACAATAAGCGACCCATATGGCTCCTGCCGTTTAAATAACTTCGGTTACAAAACATGATCATCTCATACAATAAAATATAGCATCACGTCTTGACCATATCACATCACAACATGCCCTGCAAAAACAAGTTAGGCGTCCTCTACTTTGTTGTTGCAAGTTTTACGTGGCTGCTACGGGCTGAGCAGAACCGTTCTTACCTACATCAAAACCACAGCGATACTTCGTCAAATAGACTCCGTTTAACCTTCTCAAGGACCGGTACTTTTCAGTTCAACTAAAGTGAGAGAGCGAGACACCCGGTCACCTTTAAAGCAAGTGCTCGGGCGGTGAAACCAGTCTCGCGTAAGCGTCTGCGTAATGTCGGTCCGGGCGCTTCATCTCAAATACCGCTGAACAAAAGTATGACATCTGGTAGGAAGTATGACTTGTATCGCCCATCTTGTGTTCTACTCGTGCATATGACATCAACGCGCTAAAACCGGGCTGGATGCCCTTTGTTGGGGAGCGTAGTAATTTCAAAAATTTCCTCACGATCACGCCAAGATCATGGTGATGGCATAGCGAGAGGGGAGAATGTCGTCCACGTACCCTCGTGGGCCGTAAGCGAGGCGTTATAACAGCGGTTGATGTGATCGTGCGTCTTCACGATCCGACCGATCAAGCACCGAGCGTCACGGCACCTCGTGTTGACACCGTTCAGCTCGATGGCGATCCCGGACTCGATCCGGCAAAGTGTCGGGATGAGTTTCGTCGACGACGGCGTGGTAGCGATGTTGATGCTCCAAGCGCGGAGCGCCTAAGCTCGCGACGATATGACTTCTCGGCGCGAGGCTTCGCTAAGCTCATGACGATATGACGAAGTGGAATATGGTGGAAGGGCACCGCACAGCTAAGGAAAGATCCGTAGATCAACTTGTGTGTCTTAGGGTGCCCCTTGCCTATAAGAGACAAGGGGAGGTGGCGGCCCTAGGGAGGCGCGCCAAGGAGAGTCCTCTCAGGATGGGACTCCCCTAGTTGGACTAGGATTGGAGGAGGGGAGAAGGCGCGCCTTCCTTGTCCTATTCGGACTAGAGGGGGAGGCGCGCAGCCACCTGGGCTGCCCTTCCTCTTCTCCTAAGGCCCATTGACCTCCGGGGGTTGAGTAACCTCCGGTACTCCAGTAATCCGATTTCACTAGGAACATAGATGTCCAATGTAGGCTTCAATATATCAATCTTTATGTCTCAAACCATTTGAGACTCCTCGTCATGATCCCGTGATCACATCAGGGACTCAGAACAACCTTGGTGCATCAATGCCACTTATAAACTCATTATGAAGCTGTCATGTGAAGCGTTAAGCGTGCGGACCCTCGGGTTCGAAGAACTATGTGAGACATGACCTAGAACCATTCTCGGTCCAATAACCAATAAGCGGAACCTGGATGCCCATATTTGGTTCCACCATATTCTCGAAGATCTTTATCGGTCCAAGCCCGCGCGACATACGTTGTTCCCTTTGTCATACGGTATGTTACTTACCGAGATTGATCGTAAATTATCAATACCTAGTTCAATCTAAATTAAGTGAGATCTCTTTACTCGATCCGTAATACATCATCTCACAACTAACTCTGATTGAGTTGTAATGCTTTACAAAAGCTTAAGTGATGTGCATTAACGGAAAGGCACAGAGATACCTCTCCGAGCAATCGGGTGACAAAACCTAATCTCGAAATATACCAACCCAACAAGTACCTTTGGAGACACTGTAGTACTCGCTATAATCACCCGAATTCGTTGTAGACGTTTGGTAGTACCCAAAGTGTTCCTCGAAGTGGCAGGAGTTGCATAATCTCATAGTTATAGGAACATGTATGAGTCATGAAAAGCATTAACATACTAAGCGATCATTTTGTTAAGCTAACGGATATGGAGGTCATGTCAATCAGATCCATTCAACTAATGATGTGACCTTGTTAATCAAATAACAACTCCTTGTTCATGGTTACAGGAAACATAACCATCTTTTGATTAACAAGCTAAGTCTAAATAGAGGCATACTAGTGACTTGCTCTTTGTTTGTCTATATATTCACACATGTATTATATTTTAGAGTTAATACAATTCTAGCATGAATAATAAACATTTATCATGATAAGAAATAAATAATAACTTTTATTATTGCCTCTAGGGGCATATTTCCTTCTGCAACTGCCACGTGACCTCATGACATGCCTTGGCCGCGCCAGGGGCAGTGACCATGTGGCAACCATGTGTGCTCCATGACTCAAGTCTTGCCCGCTCAGGCCTCACTCCATGGACAGCTCACTTGACGGCGCGCGTGTGACCCACTTAAACCTCGCCCGCTGCTCCATGTGGCGCCCTCGCCACTTGGCCATCCGCCAACCAGCCTACGTGTGGGCACTCACCGCCGTCCCAGCGCGCCACACCTCCGGCCGGCCGGCGCTTGCGCCTCCTCCCTGCCATGAGCGCGCCCGCTCCGCCATCCGCCCACCGCGCTCCAGCCCGCCCCTCGCGTAGCGGCGTCTCCTTTGCTCGAGCGCGCCTCTCCTCGTCGTTCCGCGGGCGAAGCTCGCCCAAAAGGTCGCCCGCCTCGCCGATCCAGATCGATCCGGTGGGGCCGAGATCCACAGGATCCGATCCAGCGCCTCCCTCATCCCGGATCTCTCATCCCGCACCACCTCGTCGGGTTGACTTCCCCTCGAAAATCCACTAAGTCCACGATTACGCTAATATTTGTTGCATTTCATCGCTGTAACTTCTCTGCATATTGCTCCGTTTTAGATGCGTGTAATATGTCAAATTATTCGCCTCGAAGAGTAGATCATTTCATCATTGCATCATTTTCATTTGAGGTCATCTTGATGCCAATGCTGTTGGAAGAGTGCTATGTAATGTTAATTTCATTTCTTATCGGAACATGCACTTTTGTCATTTTTGCCATGATTCTTTATGTGCACCCTATGGTTGAGTCCTACATGTGTTTTGTAATATGCCGTACCATCTTTTCAGGGGTGTATGCCATGTATTTTGTGATCTCTATGGTGACTAGCACAAGCATGCAAACTAGGCTTCATGATGTTGCTATTTCAGCCTGTTTTGCTGATATTTTTATGCCATGTTAACTTGATGCTCTGAGAGAGTTCCATGCATATTTTGAGATACTTCATGGATGTTTTGAACATATGGTTATGCTCTATCCATCCATGCCTTATTTGCAATTATGAGTGCCATAGCTTGAGTCAATCAGGCTCTACTTTTGCTATAAAATGTTTCTGGCAGATTGTTTATGTTATTCAATTTTGCCAAGGTTGTTGTTAGTGATCCATGCACCTATGGTGTTGTTCTTGCCATTTATAGCTTCTATGCCATGTCTTCTTACTGTTGGTTGCCTTACCATGCCATATATTGCTCTGTGGTGAGTGGTTAAAGCTCACCAACTACTTATTGTTGTTCTTGCCATGTATGAATCTGTAATATAACACCATGTTTACATGGGTGCCATCATATTTTACATTCCTTTTTGGCTATGGTCAGTAAGGACTTTTGTTCTATGAATTTAGTAGAGTCATGCCATGCCTTTGTTTGCCATGATAAGTTCCTGTAGCATACTGTTTGATAGCTCTAAACATTGCAACTTTGATGTTATTTACCTAAAAGTGGCCCCATTATTATTTGCAATCTTGCCATGTCATTTTGAGCATGTTCTAGTTGTTTTCTGGAATAGCTCAGTGTTCATATTTTGTAATGCTTTACCTGTACATCATGCTCATGCCTTTTGTTTTCTTGTTGAGGTGCTGTAGCATATTGTTTTGATGCTTGCAATATGCCTACTTCTTTTTTGGACAGATTGTTGCTATAACTTGTTTCATGTGTATGTTTGAACCGTTGCTCCGTTTTGTGTGTGCTCTATATGAAACTTGCTTGATTTTGCATGTAGCTTCATATTATCATGTTGCATCCTTGTTTTGAGGTGTTTGCTTGATGTTTGTATGCATTTGCATCAATGCCATGTTTATCTTGTTTTGCTCATATCTTCTAGGCCGTAGCTCAATCTAATGAACTTTATATGTAACTTGACTAAATTTCGTGTAGATCATTGTGGTGCATCTTAACTTGCTGTTTAACAACTTGAACATAAGGTTTATTCAGATCTGGACCATTTCAAAATTTGCATATGAGGACTTACGGGTGTTGTTATATTTGTTCGGCCTCATTTAAACTTGCTTGCGTGTTGTTCTTGTTTGCATCATCTCTTGCCATGAGTAGCTTCATCTAGATTTGTCATGCATCATGTTTGTTGTGCATCTTGTCATGTTCATGTGGTGTGTTTACTATGTTGTGTTCTTCTTGTTAGTTCCTGTTTACGTTGCGATCGTGAGGATTCGTTCGTCTCACGCTTGGTTGACTTCATCCGTTCGTCTTCTTCATGGACTCGTTCTTCTTCCTTGCGGGATTTCAGGCAAGATGACGCTACCCTGGATCTCACTACTATCATTGCTATGCTAGTTGCTTCGTTCTATCGCTATCTTGCGCTACCTATTACATGTTTATCAAGCCATCCCAAATTGCCTTGTCAGCTCTAACCTTTTACCTTCCTAGCGAGACCGTTGTTTGGCTATGTTACCGCTCAGCCCTCTTATAGCATTGTTAGTTGCGGTGAAGATGAAGTTGATGTTGTTCCTTCTTGGAACATGTTTACTATTGGGATATCACAATATATCTTATTTAATTAATGCATCTATATACTTGGTAAAGGATGGAAGGCTCGGCCTTATGCCTGTGTTTTGTTCCACTCTTGCCGCCCTAGTTTCCGTCATATCGGTATTATGTTCCCGGATTTTGCGTCCCTCGCGGTCGGGTGATTTATGGGACCCCCTTGACAGTTCGCTTTGAATAAGACTCGTCCAGCAAAGGCCCAACATTGGTTTTACCATTTGCCTCACCACCACCTACTTTTCCCTTGGGAGTCGCTCTCTAGGGTCATCTTTATTTAGCCCCCAGACTAGTGCTTCTCTAAGTCTTGTGAGCCAAAATGAATGCAGGGCCCCTCGTAGCAACTCGAGGTCTGGTTTTACTCGTGGGATGTATCATCCGGTGTTGCCTGAGCGAGATATGTGCAGCTCCTATCGGGTTATCGGCATGGTGACTGCTGGTCTTGTTTTATGCGTCGAAATGTCTAGTAGCGGGATTCGAGGTGATCGGGTCTTCCGGGAGATATCCTTCGTTGATCGCGAGCTTATCATGGGCTAAGTTGGGACACCCTGAGGTATAAACTTCGAGAGCCGTGCCTTGATTTATGTGGTAGATGGGAATTTGTTAATATCCGGTTGTAGTAAACTTGAAAACTCTTCTAAAATACCAACCGTTAATGCATGTAGTAGTGTCTCTTTTGGGGGTTGATGAGAGGAGAACACGGTTTTCAGGTTATGTATGGCGTAAGTAGGAGTTCAGGATCACTTCTTGATCATTACTAGTTGACGACCGTTCTTTGTTTCTCTTCTCGCTCTCATTTCGTATGTTAGCCACCATATATGTTAGTCGCTGCTGCAACCTCACCACTTTACCTCTTCCTTACCCATTAAGCTTTGCTAGTCTTGATACCCATGGTAATGGGATTGCGAGTCCTCGTGGCTCCTGATTACTACACCACCATTGCGGTACAGGTTTGCGATGATCATGACACGAGGCGATGTTACTTGTTTTGGAGTGCTTCTTCTGCTTCTTCTTCGATCGGGATAGGTTCGGTCGGCCTTTGGGCTAGCTTGGTGGATGTCGTTTGAGCTTACATTTATGTTTCATCCGTAGTGGATGTTGATCTTATATGATGTTGTTGTATTCATGTGACATTGTATGTTTTGTATATCCCCATCTATTATGTAATGTTGATGTAATGATATCCACCTTGCAAAAGCGTTTCAATATCTTGGGTCTATCCTTGGTGGGACAACGAGTTCCTTTGGATAGGGTCGCATATTAGGCGTGACATACCCCCCTTTCGTATATAAAGGATCAAGGGGGAGGCCGGCCGACCCTCTATGGCGCGCCCAAAGAGGAATCCTACTAGGACTCCAGTCCTAGTAGGTTTCCTAAAAAGGAGAGGAAGGAAGGAGAGGCGCCCTTCTCTCTAGTCCAATTGGACCCGAGGGGAGGCGTGCGGCCTGCCAGCGCCCCTCTCTCTCCACTAAGGCCATCGAGGCCCATTAGTTCCCAGGGGTTCGATAACCCTCCGGCACTCCGGTTTATCAAAACTTCTCGGAACACTTCCGATGTCGAATATAGTCATCAATATATCAATATTCATGTCTCGTATTTGAGACTCCTCGTCATGTCACCTTAATCACATGGGACTCGAACAAACTTGGTACATCAAAACTCATAAACTCATAATATAACTGTCATCGAAACCTTAGCGTGCGGACCCTCGGGTTAGAGAACTATGTAGACATGACCGAGAACCATTCCGAGTCAATAACCAATAGCGGAACACGGATGCTCATATTGGCTCCTACATATTCTCACGAAGATCGTTATCGGTCAAACCGCATAACAACATACATTGTTCCCTTTGTCATCGGTATGTTACTTGCCCAGATTCGATCATCGGTATCTCAATACCTAGTTCAATCTATTTACCGGCAAGTCTCTTTACTTGATTACGTAATGCATCATTCCGTGTAACTCATCTTCTACATTTCTTGCAAGGCTTATAGTGATGTGCATTAGAGGCCCAGAGATACCTCTCCGACAATCGGTGACAAAACCTAATCTCAAATCGCCAACTCAAGTGTACCTTTGGAGACACCTGTAGAGCTCCTTTGTAATCACCCGATTACGTTGTGGCGTTGGTAGCACACAAAGTGTTCCTCGAGAAATGTGAGGGAGTTGCATAATCTCATAGTTATAGGAACTTGTATAAGTCATGAAGAAAGCAATAGCAACATACTAAAACGATCAAGTGCTAAGCTAACGAGAATGGGTCAAGTCAATCACATCATTCTCCTAATGAAGTGATCTCGTTAATAAAATGACAACACATGTCTATGGTTAGGAAACATAACCATCTTTGATTAATGAGCTACTCAAGTAGAGGCATACTAGTGACTTTAAGTTTGTCTATGTATTCACATGTATCATGTTTCGATTAATACAATTCTAGCATGAATAATAAACATTTATCATGATATGAAATAAATAATAACTTTATTATTGCCTCTAGGGCATATTTCCTTCAGTCTCCCTTTTACTAGGTCAATAATCTAGATTACACAGTAATGATTCTAACACCCATGGAGTCTTGGTGCGATCATGTTTTGCTCGTGGAAGAGGCAGTCAGCGGGTCTGCAACATTCAGATCCGTATGTATCTTATATTTCCTTCATTGAGTATTATGAATCTAAAATTATTTGGTGTTATTTTAGTCGAACTCTTGGATAGATCGATAAGAAAGAATAGCTTGAGGTGGTTTATTACCCTACAAAGCGATTTCTTCTTATGTTCTCCGCTAGATAGGAACTTTGGAGTGATTCTTCATCATGCGTTGAGGGATGGTTATATGATCCAATTATATTAGCATTGTTGAGAGATTGCACTAGCGAAAATCAGGACCCTAGGGCTCATTTTAAAGCATTGCAATACAGTTCGGTGCTCCGTTTATCAATTCCTACCTTGCTGTTTTTTATTGTTCTTATTACAAAAATCAATATCTACTATCCTTATTACACTTGTATCACCTTCTCTTCGCTGAACTAGTGCACCTATACAATTTGCCCTTTGTATTTGGTGTGTTGGGAACACAAGAGACTTTTTATTATTTAGTTGCGGGGTTGTTTGAGAGAGACCATCTTCATCCCTCGCCTCCATGGATTGATAAACCTTAGGTCATCCACTTGAGGAAAATTGCTATTGTCCTAAAACTCTCTGCGGCTTGAGGCCTAACACGTGTCTACAAGAATAAAGTTGCATAGTAGACATCATCATGTCTACATAGTTCTTGAACTCACAGGTCCACTTACTTAACGTTCGATAACGGTTTTGTATTATATGAGTTATGTGATTTGGTGACGAATGTTGTTTGGAGTCGGATGAGATCACGGATATGAGAGTCTCTAAATGGACGAGAGGTAAATATTGATATATGGGATGATAGTATTCGGACATCGAAAGTGTTTGAGTAGTATCGGGTATTTATCAGATGCCTTGAGGTTCGGAACCCGGGTGGAAGATATGGGCCATAAAAGGAGCACACCAGCCTCACAAGGGGTGCCCCCTGGGCATGTGGCGAATTGGAGAAGGAGGAGAAGGGTTGCCCCCTCCTTCTCTCCTTCCTTCCTTTTCTCTCCTTAAAAAGGAAGGGGAGGCCAAACGGATAGGACCCCAAGTAGGATTCCTCCTACTTGGGCGCCCTCGTTGCTCCTCTCCCCTCCCAACCTATATATATCACGTGGGGGCGCCTGAACACACACCAACAATTGTGCCGTGTGCGCCCCTCCATAGTTTACGCCTCAGTCATTTCTTAGTAGTGCTTAGGCGAGGCCTGGCCGGATCACTTCACCAGCACCGTCACCGCCATCGTTGATGGAACTCATCTTCTTCCTCGACACCTTTGCTGGATCAAGAGGACAAGAGGCGTCATTGAGTTGAGCGTGTGTAGAGCTTGGAGGTGTCGTCACGTTGATGCTTGATCGGTGGATCTAGAAGAATTCGACTACATCAGCTGCGTTATCAAACGCTTCCTTTCGGTCTCTGAGGTTCGTGGACACACTCTCCATCTCGTTGCTATGCATCTCTAGATAGATCTTGCGTGGCGTAAGTTTTTTAAATTGCATGCTCGTTCACAACATCTATAACATGCCATTCACCACCGACATTGATGGTACCAAGCTTGGATTCACATGCATCCCATAGATCTTTGATGCCCGCATGTAAATATGCACCAACCTATCACCCAACACACTTATGACGACACATACAAATTCTCAGTGAACTCCGATAATGCTTTGTCGGTTCAGAAGTAAGCGGTCCACTCAGTGCCGGCGAAACTCAATACACGTTCATGCGGTTATCCATTAGATGTTTTTGGTGTGCTGTCTCTTGAAGTTTGCATGTAGCGGTCTCGATTTCATAGCAGTACCAAATACAGTCAATGAAAATTGCCTAAACAAATATATTTTTAATTATTATGAAATTAGACCATTTTGTTTAAGCAATCCACATTAGCATTATTACAAGATTATTGACATGGCAAATCACATACGACACTAGAAACATCCAGCGCACACTAGTATAAAATCGAGCATTAGCATGGCCCTCGAGCGGTTGTGACCAAGCAGAACAAAGCCGCATGTAATGAGCTCACGGAGGTGGTTATTGTCCTATACACATATCCAGAGATGCTTAGAAATATGAAACCGTGTGCAGAAACATTGGAGGCGTTGGAATTTTGAAGCCTCAATGAATACATGCATCTTGGTGGAATCAAGAAACCGCTTAAGCTGGACAAATTCGAAAAGATGATCATGTTGGACAAATTCCGAGGTGATGTTTGTCCACATTAATCCACTGTCTAAGTTGGCTATGTTTTTCGACAAAGTACATCAAATAAATACATATCATATCCGTGATCTTAGTATTTTTGAATACCACGGATGTATCATCTTTTAGTTGCACTACACAAATGAACTAATCGGATTGGATGCATAAAATGACTTTGTAACCGCACTAGTCATCAGATTTAAAGGTTAACCTATTTCTCTCCATTCCCTTATATAAGGTGTATTTGTTTTTCAAAGTCATGTTTGACGAGTTTTTAGAAAAATATATCAATATCCAATCGTAATTTATATCATTTGATCCACCATGAAAAGTAGTTTTGTATTTTACCTATTAGGTGTTGCAGATGTTATTATTTTATTTTATAATCTTGGTCAAACATTCACATGGTTGACTTGCATAGAAATCAATACATGATTGCCTATTAATAACTAAGTTTTTCTGCATTCGATCAAATATTCGTCCATGCATATTTCTCATATGTTGATTGATATTAATTGCACTGCACAAATGCACAAAACAAGACGACCGTATGGTAGGGGATAAATTGTGCCAGCTAATGATTGTTGTAATCCGCTGAATGGGGTGGCGTTATTATTACTAAACATATAACAGGTGGGAGCCTCCACAAAGCTTTGGTGTTGCTAGCCGTCGATCGCCTGCTGTGATATCTCTTGGGCTGCTGCTGCTGCGGAACTATCTACTTCACCTGTGGTTGATTGGGCCTGGATTGTTTCTTGGGCGGTGGACTAGCTTAAGCAGACAAAGTGTATAAACACAAATGTAAGTACTGTTTCCTAAATTTTGCTAAAAAAGTTGTTTCTCAAATAAAAATTAGGTAGCTGCGTGTGAGGGGGCATTATCTTTTGCCTTTGATAGTAATGTTGAGGCTCACAATTTTGTGAAAGTCGTGTCTTCTTTGTGGTAGGCCATCTTGTCTGGCTAACATCTCCATCATCTACTATCTGTATTCCCAAAACATTTTGCAATGGGCGGTGGTTTTAAAAAAATTGTTGCTCGTGTTGGCGTCGCGCCACACAACATGTGCCCACTGCTTAACTCCCTCACGTGCGGCGTGGCAACAATGAGAAGGTCTACCAATATGGCAATCAAGCATCGCTAATTCTTTTTAGGGAAGTGACACTATTTTTAAACAACGATAAAAGATTTGTTTCATCGATTAATTAAACAGAAAAGATTGCCCGGTTAATTTATCTTACCAATTGTGCTATTGACTATCATGTATGTTCTCTAAACCTATGTTACTTATTCATGTTTTGTTTCCAAGATATCTTTCATAGACACTATTCATTTAAAAGCTAGAGCAATCATTTGACTAATTCTATTTTTGAGACAATCATAATATTACATTTTTACCATTGTCTAATATACGGGTTAGTTCATGCAAGTTTAATTTCTATATTTTAAATTTAAAAATTACATGATATTTCATCATTCTATCATAAAATTGGTAGGCGCGCGTGCCATCATGGTCTAGTGATACTTTGAACCACAAGAGCGAAAATCAAACCAATTTGGTTATGTTCATTGCCTTGATAGTTTTGTTCTGTGCAGATTTATATTTTTGTTGCACTGCACAAGACATGATATAATCATTCTCGTCATCTCCTTCCTATCACGCGATCTCTACTTCACTAAGTAGCGATGGATAAACAACTTAGAGACAATGAGTAGTTTATGAATCTTTGGATTTAGTTTTATATCCTCTCTCTAGTTTGTTAAGAGCGAGGAAAGGGCATGCTACTTGGGACAAAATACTTTAGGGCAATAGGTTAGTGAGGGGACACGAAGTTTCTCAACGAACTCAAATGAGTTCGGGTAAACAGTAAAATCGAAAACAATTCAATTTTTTGGTGAGAAACATTGACAATTTTTTGAGTGCTTGCAAAGATTCATCATGGAATCACATTCCTGTAGTATGACAAAAAAAACAAAATCGATAGTTTGAAAATGCTGCCAAAAGCATTTTGGAGCATTGATTCTTTTGCCACAACTTCCTAAATGTGATTTTATGATTAAATTTTCAAACTCTTAGAACATTTATGACAAAAAATCAGATTTGTTTGAATTTTTTATTTTATTGTTCACTCGAGCTCATTTGGCGCCGAGGTTACTTTCTAGTGAGGCTAGCTATTTACAAATAGAAGATGTATCATTCATGTAACATTTGAACTATGTCAAATTCTGAACATATTTGGATTTGTTATGACATTTGTGTCATGAATGAGTATGTGCGTTTATGTGAGTGAAATGTAACAGGAACTATACAAGCATTTTTAAACACATACAAATATACAAACCACCTCTAATGATTGTATGTTGGATGCGGTTGAAAAACTAAAGCCACTTATGGATACCGCGCATTGGGCGGTTGTTTTACATAAACCGCCTGCGATTATTAGCGAATTAAACCAGTAGTAGTGACAACGGCTTTGTGAGATAGGGAACCGCCAGCGACATATGCGCTGAAACCGTTTGCAAAGCCTGATTTTGTACTAGTGACATACACATGAACCAAAACTCATGTCAATAAAGAAAGATCATTATACATGAGAACATCGAAAACTGTAGTGTAGCAGCGTCAGTAATGAAAGCTAGCAGATGGCGTCGTCGGACATGAGTGAGCAATTACATCAAGATCTAATGGGTGAGGCCCATAAATTTAGGGATAATTATTTTTGCCCTTAGTTGTGTTCAATTCGACTGTTTTATCTCTAATTTTCAAAACCCTTGGTCCTGCTGAAACCACTTCACTCCTCTTAGACTACCCATAGTGGGAGTAACATAGATGGTAACATCACACTTATCTAGGCTAACTAGATGATGTGGCATGTAATTAATGAAGAAAGAGAGGCATGTGGTAACATAGCTAGTTACTTTGTATCACATATATCAAAAGATGAGTCTACAGCGTAATAAATGAAGTAATGCATGACATATGTTATATAGACTAGTAACATATGCATTTACTAGTCTAAGTTACTATTGTTTGCCCTTCACTTTGGAAATAATGGGACCAATGGTTTTGGAAAGTAGAGGTAAAGCAGTCAAGTATGACAGACGAGACTTCTCCTTCAGCGTGTGTGCTTATCCGTGCTCCGCATATATGGCATGATTTGATTGGAACAAAATAAGGCCTATTTACCCCCTTAAAATCGGGAGGAGATGATTAGATTAAAGGAAAAAGGAAAAAAAGACAACCGTGGGATGAAGTGAACACGGATGGAAGCATGGAAAGGGAAGCGAGGCAAGCGGATCCGAGTAGGACACAACCAGAGGCATAAAATTAATTATTCTTACAATTTAAGGGTTGCATTATGGCAAACACCATAATGTGTGAAGTATGTGGTGCGACAAAAGGACTCGTGGCAAGATGCATGTGGGCGTTGGCTGATGAAGAACGGTGAATGTACTACTTGTGCAGGGGTTTCTTTTATCACTACTAAAATGAATGTTGGTGGAGCCTTGTCAAAGTCAAACTAGAAAGGTTTGGGAGGGCTGTGCGCAAGGACGCGGCTGGAAAATTTATGGGTGCTTCTGTTGTGGTCGTGGATGGCAGACAAGATCCGACGGTTTTGGAGGCAAGCTCTTGACATTGTGCTTGATTTGTATATATACCACAAAAATTCAGGTGGCGTCTCATTTGTGAGAGCGTAGTGATTGACATTAGCAAGGATTGTAGTCGTGTAAAGCGCCACCTCGCCGTGACATTCAGCAAAACGGGATGCTCTGGAAGAAATGTGCTTCAAGTTTGAAGGTAGAAGAAGTAATACGGAGATAGTGGAGTACTCCTCCTTTCTAAATATATGAGCGTGATTGACTTTTTACGGTCTTTGATGCACAACTTTGACCACTAATATATATCAAAGTATATGGATTGAACATGTATAAATGACATCGCTATATTTGTCTTGCAAAGCAATTTTATTTCATATGTATGTATAATAATTTTATAGACATATAATACATAAAAATATAGTCAAAGTTGTCTGTGAAAAGAGAAAGTCAACCAAGTCTTATATATTTGGGAAGGAGAATTACTACTCTGCATGCTTTGGTTCTGTAGAAACTTCTAGTAGACTTATCAAGAAACTGGATGGTGAGTTCGGATGAAAGAGACCACTTGTGTAAGGAGATCGATCATCATCGTGGATGGTGTGTGCCAAGTCAGCCGTCTGGACGGATGAATTGACAACCGTCGGCTTGCTTTAGGCTTTAGCTATCCGCTTTCCTCTCCACTAGGAAAATGCAGCACGGAACACGTGATCAACTTCTAGCATGAACCCCATTGCCGCAGGCAGGGTGTGTGCGCTGGCTCTTGCCGTCCGACTCCGGCCAGCGATGGATGAGCACAGGTCAGCGGCAACAGCCAGCCTAACACGTCCGTCGTCAGTAGACTCGACCCCAAGGTCCCAACTCCACCCCAAGAGCCATGCACTACACGCACTCAGAGTCTCAGACTCAGCCGACCGTTGGCTCTCCCGTTTTCACCTGAGCACACGTCCCGGTCAGGTCTAATCGAGAAGATACGAGGCACCACACACACACACACACACACACACACACACTCATGAGCCGGTGAGCATTAAACTAATCGCCACTCGTGACATGATACTCAATCTATCTAATCTAATCTCATCTC
>JAHIAM010002951.1:0-74031 GCA_021605205.1 Aegilops longissima
TTATATGGCATTTGGAAGGGTGTGTTGTATTTGGTATCCGGTTCTAGTTGTCATAAGGTCAAGGTACAACTCCAAGTCGTCCTGTTACCGAAGATCACGGCTATTGAATAGATAAACTTCCCTGCGGGGTGCACCACATTACGACACGCTCGATCAAACCACACTTTCACAGGTCATGCAGGGCTCCGGGAAGATCAACATGTCGCAGCCTACCTAGGCACAGTGAGAGAGGTCAACACGTCGGTCTAAATCCCTTTGGCGCAGGAGTGCAGGCCCATCGCCCATGCACACACGCACGTTGCGTTTCAGGCTGCGGGGGCGACCTAGCCTCCCTAATACAAGAAGCAGGCATTCCATTCCAATCCGTGTAGCGTCGCTCAATCGGCGATATCCACGAAGAAGCTTGGCTAATACCACGGCGCGGTTGCCCATATCTTGTCCCATGTGGCGGTCGGTGCGTATAAGATCAACGACCCAACTCGGATCAACTACCAAGATCTCGTTAGCGTGTTATCGTCGATGTAACCACGAGGCCGACCAGGGCCAGGCCACCTCTCTCCTAGGTGGTCTCAACTTGCTCGGTCGCTCATACAAAGATCCACCGGAGGGCCGTGGGACAAAGGTCCTTTCACCCTAATCCGTGAATCACTTGCGGGTACTCTGGCCAGAGCCCAGGCTTTAGTCACCAAAGTATCATACATTATGTATATAAGTATATACGCGTGATCACCTCACGGTGATCACGGCCCGATAATATAGCATGACGAGACGGACAAGAATGTAGGGTACGAGATGGAATACTAGCATCCTATACTAAGCATGTAGGATTGTAGGTAAAGGTAACAATGATAGTAGCATGGACGGGCTATGCATCGAGGATAGGATTAGCGGAAGCGGTAACACGCTACACTACTCAATGCAAAGCGATAGAGAAGAATAAGCGATATCTGGTGATCAAGGGGGTTGCCTGGTTGCTCTAGCAAGAAGGAGAATTAAATCAACACAATTGTCGATCTGAGTAGCAATGCGTCGGTCTCGAGTCTAAGCGGGAGAAAGAGGGAAGAAACAATAAATATAATGCAAACATCGCATGATGATCCATGACATGACAACGAGCATTGCTAGGGGTGCCCAAACGCGGTAGTAGGTGATCGTGAAGTGGGAAAACATCGAAGAAATAGTTCGGTGTTTAGCGTTTTGGACGAGATGAGCGGAGGAGGAAAGTTCTTGAGTTTGCTATGTTAGGGATGTGTGGCAGACGAGAGCAGGTTGTGTATTGGGATTCGTCTCATCATTACGAGCAACTTTCATGTACAAGGCATTTTCATCGAGCTACGGTTTATTTTCTATGTTTTCTAAAGTTTTAATCATTTTCTGAATTTATTTATCTATTTAATTCTAACATTATCGAGAATAGTGCCTGTTGAGCGTCGTGAGGCGTTATTGGTCCAGGTGGCGTGTGGGTCCCGCATGTCATTGGTGAGATTAACTAAAACAGGTTAATTAGTTTAATTAGCAGGATTAATTAAGTTAATTTATTTATTTAACTAATTAATTAATGTAATTATTATTTTTAATTTAAATTTTATTGTTATTATTTAACGTTCTTTCGAGGGTGGGGCCCCACTTGCCGGATGATAGTTAGGGTTTTCCCTTTGTTAGTGTTTAAAGACCCTAGGCCCATCTGTTAGTGCCACTAAGTGTTCGGGTTAGGTGCTAATTGGTGGGTTAGCGCCTAATCTAATGATCGAGGCCAGCTAGCCAGCCGACACGAGCTTGATCAGTCCGGCGCTTCTGGCGTGCGCGACCATAGGCCTAGCAGCGATGTACGGGATCTTGCCGGGCCTGTCGCGCGAGCAATGAAGGAGACGGCGGAGTGGGCTCTGACAACAGCGGCATCAGCAGACAACGTGAAGTCTGTGAGCGAAGGAAACTGGCCGGGGAATCCATGACGCAGTAGCCTTGACTGCGGCCATGATGCGTCTGTGCTTGATCGGGGAAGCTAGTAGAAGTAGTAGGCGGCTTGACATGAGGACTAGCGGCGGATGGTGGCTGCCGGTATAGCAATGAAATCGTATGACGGACAGACCTGAAGGGGCGCAGCATACACAGCGCTATGTGGCGTCTGAGGCGATGATGGCGAAGCCTTGACCCACCTTGGCATGGTAGCCGGGATGCATGGGGTGCAGCGTCTGGAGGAGACGTGATAGAGCTCACCCCATTGACGGAAAGAAGGCAGCGAGGCTCGATGCGGTCCGGCGAGGAAGAGGCGGTGGGGCGGCGTCGTGCGGTGGCTCGAGATGGCAGCGGCGGCAGGTGCATGGCGTGGCTTGAGGAGGCCGTCGGGAGGAGGAGGTCGAGGAGGTGCGGCGTGGCGTGGCAGGAGGCCAGGCGAGGCGGAGGCAGGCATTACAACGACGAGGCGTGATGCATCCCGGTGGGGTCCGTCGCCGGGCGTGATCGTCCATTTTGCATCATGCTTTTTATCGATATTTATCGCATTATGGGCTGTTATTTCACGTTATGTCACAATACTTATGGCTATTCTCTCGTATTTTACAAGGTTTACATGGAGGAGAATCTGCATTTGGAGATGCAAAATTTGGAAAAGGAGCAAATATTGGAGACCTATTACATGCAACTCCAAAAGTCCTGAAACTCCACGGAATATCTTAAAATAAATAAAGAAAAATACGTGCGCCAAAGATGAAGGCGGGGCCCACACCTGCTCACGGTGGGCGCGCCCTCCCCCACAGGCGCCCCCTTCCTCGTGGGCCCCACGGTGGCTCTCAGGCCCATCTTCTCCTATATGAAGTCTTCGATGAGAAAAAATAGAAGGAAAACTTTTCGGGACGAGACTCACTTGCACAGGCGGAACCTTGGCGGAACCAATCTAGGGCTCAAGCCAGAGCTATTCTTGGGGACACTTCCCTCGGGAGGAAATCATCGTCATCATCATCACCAGCGCTCCTCTCACCGGGAGAGGGCAATCTCCATCAACATCTTCACGGCACCATCTCATCTCAAACCCTAGTTCATCTCTTGTATCCATTTCTTGTCTCTAAGTCAGGATTGGTGCTAATAGGTTCTTTGTAGTGTTGATTACTCCTTGTAGTTGATGCTAGTTGGTTTACTTGGTGGAAGATCATATGTTCAGATCCTTTATGCATATTATTACGCCTCGATTATGAACATGAATATGCTTTGTGAGTAATTACGTTTGTTCACGAGGACAAGGGAGAAGTCTTGCTATTAGTAGTCATGTGAATTTGGTATTAGTTCGATATTTTGATGAGATGTATATTTGTCTAACCTCTAGTGGTGTTATGAGCGTCGACTACATAACACTTCACCATTATTGGGCCTAGGGAAGGCATTGGGAAGTAATAAGTAGATGATGGGTTGCTAGAGTGGCAGAGCTTAAACCCTAGTTTATCGTTGCTTCGTAAAGGCTGATTTGGATCCATAAGTTTCATGCTATGGTTAGGTTTACCTTAATACTTTTGTTGTAGTTGCGGATGCTTGCAATAGAGGTTAATCATAAGTGGGATGTTTGTTCAAGTAAGAACAACACGAAGCAGCAGTCCACCACATATCAAATTATCAAAGTACGAGCGAATCATATGAGCGTGATGAAAACTAGCTTGATGATATTCCCATGTGTCCTCGGGGCGCTTTTCCTATTATAAGAGTTTGTTCGGCTTGTACTTTGCTACAAAAGGATTGGCCACCTTGCTGCACCTTATTTACTTTTGTTACTTGTTGCTCGTTACAATTTACCTTATCACAAAACTATCGTACCACTTATTTCAGTACTTGAGAGAATACCTTGCTGAAAACGCTTAACATTTCATACGCTCCTCGTTGGGTTCGACACTCTTACTTATCAAAAGGACTGCGATAGATCCCCTATACTTGTGGGTCATCAAGACTCTTTTCGGCGCCGTTGCGGGGGTAAACACCTTTGGTAGGTGGAATTTGGTAAGGAAAAAATTTATTTAGTGTGCTGGAATTTTACATCACTTGTTACTATGGAAAGTAATTATGCGAGGGCTTGTCCAGGGTATCTTCACCCGTCCAGTGAAGAAAAGAGTTGCTCCTCAACCTCTCAACCTCTGAACCTATTGAAAGCAAACTCCTTTTGAATTTCCTTGGTATGATGGAAAAACTGCTAGCTAATCCTTTTACGGGAGATGGAACAAAAGCACCACGATGAGCACTTAATATATGTGGATGAAATTTGTGGATTATTTAAGCTTGCAGGTGTACCCGATGATGTTGTTAAGAAGAAGGCTTTCCCTTTATCTTTGAAGGAAAGGCATTGACATGGTATAGGCTATGTGATACGAGATCATGGAACTATAAAAGATTGAAATTGGAATTTCATCAAAAGTATTACCCTATGCATCTTGTTCATCGTGATCGCAATTATATATATAATTTTTGGCCTCATGAAGGAAAGCATCGCTCAAGCTTGGGGAAGCTTAAATCAATGTTATATTCATGCCCCAATCATGAGCTCTCAAAGTGACAATTCTTGAAATTTTATGCTCGGCTTTACGATAACAATCGCTGTCATGCTCGATACTTCTTGTCTTTGGCTCTTTTATGATGAAGACTATTGAATTCAAATGAAATTTATTGGATAGAATTAAGCAGAATTCTAAAGATTAGGACCTCGGCGAAGGTAAGAGTCGGTGTATGGCGCCTAAGTTTGATTGTGTTGAATCTTTTATGGATCTTGATATTTTCCGTAAGTTTAGCACTAAATATGGACTTGACTCACGAGATAGTAGCTTCTTTCATCAATCTTTTGCTACTTACGTTGATCTCCCTAAAGAAGTGGTTTAAATATCATCCTCCCATAGAAGTAAAAGTAGCTGCACCTATTAATGTTGAAGAAAAGTGTCTGGCGTTACAGGGCGCAGGGGTCCCAGACTTGCTTTGCCCTGCGGCTGCGGCGTGGCTCAAGGAGGCCGGGACAGCCCATCTTCATCAGCATAAGCTCAAGAGCCTCATGAGGCAAGCCTCATGAGGCGGATGACCAGGCTTCCTCGAGCCTGCGGCCTCGTCAGGCTGGCTCACGAGGAGGCGGAGAGTTCAAAGCGAGTACCTCGCGAGGTGCGTGTATGAAGCCATGGCGACCAAGGCGCGTGGCGCCAGCCAGCCGCGATGTGCTCCTTCCCTTTGGTGCAAAGGGAGCGAGGCTGACCGAGAGCATCAAGCAAAGGCATCCGTTTGGTGCAACAAGACCAAGACCAGCCCCCACGGCTGGAATGCGATCATCGTGGAGCCCAAGCGGCGTCATCACGAGCCTTTGGCGGCGAGGACCAACTTTAGTCAGGATAAGTGTACCCGGTTCCCCTTCAAAATGGCCAATTGTTGGCGCCCTTCCCGCTCAATATTTGGGAAGAGGCCGGGGCCTTCGATCTATATAAGTAGAGCTAGCCACCATAGTAGGAAGAACGATTGGATAGAAGGCGGATCCGGCACTTGGAATCGAGAGAGAGAAACCCGATCCTCAAGCTAGAAACAGCAGGATACCATAGCAGTTCATCACACCCACCAAAACGGAACCCTCGCGAGGCTGTTCTTACCTATCTATTCTTCATCAGCCCAGAGGCAATCCACCACACCACAAACTAAGTAGGGTATTACACCAAGCGGTGGCGAACTAGTATAAATCTAGTGTCTCTTGTCTTGTTCTTTCGAGTAGTTTTAGGTCCTTGCGATTGGCGAGTGCACGAGGCGGTGGAGGATGGATCTCCGTGCACCCAGGTTGAACCTCAAGGTCTGCGGAACCGAAATCCGACATTTGGCGGCGGCGGGAAGGAGTCTTGAATCTATTTGTCACCTCGTTCTTCCCGACCACTTTACCAATCATCGGCGCTCGTCGGGCCCTGCGCGACACCGAGCCGCCCTCGCCTCCCATATGCTCCTTGAACAGCTCCGTGGGCGGCGCTCGTCGTTCCCGTCACCTGCCGTCAACACCGCCATCAGCCCGTGGGGCCGAGTGGCAACGTCGTCCCTGCGCTCCTCGGCGACCTCTCGGGAGGGGCATGGCAGCTCCTGGTCGCCCGCCCCCTCGCGTCGGCTCCCCACTGTCGCGGCCCTCCTCGGCTCATGACGCCCGCCTTCGGTCGCCATGTCAAGACATTAAATCCCACCGGGTTGGTGCCGCCTCCGCGGCGGGGGCTCCCTCAAGCGGGGCCGGTGCGTCGGCCCGGGCCTGACCCGACCCTCAAGACCACCCGCCAACTCGGCAGTGCAGGTGCGCTCCCCTTGCTCTGCACGCCTACCATCTGCAGGTCGCCGTCACGAGACCCTCATCGGGCCTTGCAACCTCAACGTGTTCTCGGTGAGGCCTTCAACCTCCTCTGCATACCGAGGCGGCTACTTCCAGCCGGCCTTTTTGAGGCGTGGGAGGAGGGTCGTCCAACTCCTTAGGGGCAAATCCGACTTCCGGTGACCTTGGCACCTCGACAACTTCCGCACGAGGCTGAGTCGACTTCGACAACGCCCCCATCGGCCTCCCTACAATGCCATCCTTGGCTATCAGCGTGGCCAAATTCATGGACGCAACCCACCAGTACAACCCCATGAAGATGCACAGGGCAGGCGTCCTCACCGTGCCAGGGGATCTGAAGGTCTGCTGCAGCGCTGAGCTCACCCTCAAGAGCGGCGGCATAACACAGCCGCGTCTGGAAACCCCCAAGCCCAAGGGGGCTGCGCCGACCAAGAAAAAGCGATTGTTCACTCAAGACAAAGGCGGAGAACAAGCAGATACTAGTCGATGAGGGCGGGTCCTCAAGCGCCACCTTCACCAGGCACCAACCTCGAGCCCGAGCAGGGAGAAGCCCTCGTCAAGTTCACGTGTGCGAACAAGAAGGTGTTCGCACAGGAGCCCGATCGGTGGCGGGGATTCTTGCGAGGCGTGATCGAGCACCACCTCAACGTGTGCCCTAACGATGCTCGTCGATGGCGAAAGCGAGGAGGCAGTCCAGCGAGGCCTTCATCGTCCAAGAGACCCGCAAGCTAAAGCATGCGGGTTATTGGCAGTCGATACCCCAGTTGGCTGGCCAACCCGTGGTGGTACCAAAGAAGGGAGGAAAGGGGCGCATGTGTAAACTTCACCAACCTCAACAAAGCATGCCCGCGGGATCCGTTCCGCTCCCTCGCGCCGACCAAATCGTCGATTCCACAGCAGGTGTGACCTATTGTGCTTCTTTGATGCCTTTTCGGGTATCACCAAATCAAGATGGCGGTGGAAGGCGTGGAGAATACGGCCTTCCTAACCCGTGTGGGGTGTCTTGCTATACATGCATGCCATTCGGGTTGCGCTATGCGAGGGCAAACTTTCAATGGCTCATGCACATCACCTTAGGTCCTGGCTCGGGAAGAATGTGGAGGCATCGTCGGCGACATATCGTGGTGAAGTCTCGCGATGCCAAGACCTTGATACAAGACCTGGAAGAAACCTGCGCGAGCCTCAGCGCGGTGAGCCTGCGACTCAACCCGGAGAAGTGTGTGTTTGGGTTCCCTCGGGCAAGCTCCACAGGTTTCCTCGTGTCCCACCGAGAACATTGAAACTAACCGAGAAAAGGTCGAAAAGCGAGTGGAAGACATGAGCCCACCAAAGACCCTCGGAAATGCAGAAGCTCACGGCGGGGCGTAAAGACATTGGGCGTTTCATCTCCCGATTGGGGAGTGGCGATGCCTTTCTTCGGTGATGAAAAAAGGGGCCCTTGAGTGGGTGAAGAGGCCGACAAAGCGTTCAAGACCTCAGAGGTGCAGACCAGCCCTCCGGTGATGGTGGCCCTGCGCCCTCGGGATCCTTGGTACTCTACCTCGCCGCCACTCCCTACTCCGCTAAGCGCTGCTCACAGTGGCGATTAGGGAGGCGTCGAGCCAAGACATGGCAGCCACCCGAGCTAAAGCAAGACCGAATCGGAAGGAACTAGCGAAGCTAGCTTTGCGATGAAGAAGATCAGCCGTCCTGACAGAGCGCACCAAGGCGAGAGGCCTCCCATCCAAGCACCCGGCTTGGGAGGCCGTCGCCTCGGGAGGCTTCCTGACTTCGGAAGCGCCACCGGCAAGCGCCCCACAACCTCGTCGAGCACCGGTGTGCCCGTCGCACCGTGTTGCGAGATCACGAGCCCGGTACCCCATGCCCATGCAAGCTCCTCTCGCATTGTTGGTGGCATCGGCAATGACACTACTTCGGGGTCATCAATCAAGGTTGTCTCGGCATACCCCACGGAGAGGTGCTCGAGGCCCCAACTCGGTGGAAGAGTGCAGTGGAACATTGAGCTGCAAGCATTCAGCTCAGTTGATAAAATTAGAGTCATCAAGGGGCCTTAGTTGGCAGATTTCATGGCGAATGGGCCGAAGCAAGTCACCTCGGGGCCTGCGAGATCGGTCCCTCTCTCCCGAGGAAGCGAAGAGCCCGAAGGTTGGGTCATGTACTTGATGGGCGTTCTCGAGACGAGTATTTGAGGGCTGGGTGGTACTCATATCTCCCGCTCAGGACAAGCTCTACTGCCGTGCAGCTCTGTTTTCGGCATGGCGAGAAGGTCTCCAACAACATAGAGAATCTGAGGGGCTGATAAGCGGGTGCAGAGGCTGCACGCTGCCACAGGGGTGGCGCCTTACCATCAGAGGCGATTCGCAGCTCCTAGTCAATTTCTCCAACAAGGTGTATGAGCCAAGAGATGAACACATGGAAGCCTACCTTGCGAAGGTCATGAGGATGGAGAAAGCAGTTACAGGGGTTGGAGCTGCAGCCACGTGCTTGTGGCACCAATCAAGAAGCGAGGCAAATCAATCAAGACAGGCCTCCGGAGGTTACCCAGAGGCGGGTGTCTTTGAGAGCAGCTCTTCAAGCCCCTCAGCCTGCCGGTTATCAAGCACAGCACAGCCTGGGAGGAGCTCCCTCGGCCGCCTGCCTCAGGGAGCCGGCACTGTGGCCGGCCTCGAGAACACGCTGCTTCTAACGATGGAACCTCAAGAGAGTCTTTGGATCACGGACTCAAGAGTTACTTAGCATGGGGCTCTGCCGGAGAAGGAGGAGGAGGCGAGCATGTGGCCGCTGACAACCACGACATACAGCATCATGGATGGAGAACTCTCTTACGGAAGCGACCGAGCAGCGTATCCTGCTGGCTGCATCACCCGAGGAGCAGGGGAAGGAATTCTGGCGGATATACATGGCGGAGATTGTGGGCACCATTCATCATCACGGACCCTTGTCGGCAAAGGCGTTCATGGCGGTTTCTATTGGCCCACCGCACTGGACACCATCGAACTTCGTTAAGGCATTGCGAGGCTTGCCAATTCCATGCCAGCGAGATCCACCAGCCCAGCGGGAAGTCGCAAACCATCCCCTCACTTGGCCGTTCGCTGATGCAGGGGCTGAACATTCAGGGCCCTTTTCGAGCGCCGAGGCGCCGATCTCGCTACCTCTCGTCGCCGTGGACAAATTCACCAAGTGGGCGAAGTCGAGGCCGTCAGCGCCATCCTCGTTGGTTCTTTGTCAAGTTCATCAAGGGCATCATGAGCGGTTGGTGTAAACCGCATCATCACCGACAGCGGTTCGCGGTTCACAGTAACCTTTTAAAAGCGTCTGCGCTAACCTTGGAGCATGAATATGCTACGCTTGATGGCACCCCCGCAGCAATGGACAGGCGGCGGGCCAATGCAGAAGGTCTGAGAGGCCTCAAGACCGGGACATTCAAGAAGAAGGCGGAAGCACTGCGGCGAAGGCTGAATGCGACGAGCTTCCATCCGTGTTGTGGTCCATCCGCTGCCGCGACCAAGCCAACGGAGACCCCTTCTTCACGGTCTCTGAGCGAAGCGGTCCTCCCTCCAGTCAGCGTGATCGATCCGCGGAGTCTGGCGTTCGATGAAAGCTGCGGGGCGCCATGTGGGGGCGGCTCTTGTCTTTGGGGGAGGCGCCGTCGGGGAAAGCTGCGCTGCGGCGGCAAGGTACCGGCAGGCACTCGGCGATACCACTCGGCAGCGATCCTTGAGTTGAAGCGATGCAAACTTGACAAAGTCCTCGGTCGACATTGCTACGGTCAAAGTGCTTGCGGATGTCCACTAACCAATCATCGGCGTCGTGGCCTCAACACGGCGAAAGACTTGGTGATTAGCGAGGCCCGGCGAGAGTAGCAAAGTGTGGCTGATTGTTGCCTTGACCTTGATTGCCTTGATTGCCTTGATTGCCTTGCCCACGATGCGTTCTTGCAAGAGCTGCAAAATCATCGAGCATTGGCATTGGTGGCTGCCATGATAGCTTGCCGAGGCCTCACGGAGGTGGAGGTGGAGGTGGAGGTGGAGGATTCGGTGATCCCCATCATTGCGGTCCGGATTGAGGCCAGCGTTGGCGAGCCATCTGGAAGGGGTGACATCCGTTAGTCCTTTGATAGACAAATAGATAAGTAGAATCAGCGGATAGAAATTTGCAACATATAGTCTTCACAATAAACATTCGAACAGAATGAGCAGAATGAATTCAAAGTTAATCATCACACGTCCAATAAGGTGAGAAGCCACTTAGATACGGATATGGAAAACAACATCTCATCTTAGAAACAAATCGAAAATCACAGGTGAAAACAAAGATTGGCTTCTAGAATGAGCGGAACAAACACATGATAGAGATTTACGCCCAAAGTGTTCGTGGTGGGGCCCCCACGGACCTGACGTATAGCAGACGTCACGAATGACTAACAAGGCGTCCCAGAATCAGCATAGCCAAGGATTCTTTAAGGCGTCTCGCGACCACTTTGTAAATCGACCGTGAATGGGCGGACCACTAGACGTTGAACCCCAATCTCAAATCATACATCATCGGAAAGAATATCTGTAAGCTACTAGAATTCCCACCTATAAACTCCGAAACTTTCTGGTTATGCAATCTGGTGTTGGGGATCTGAGGGGACAAAATATATCACCCAAACTAACAATACCGATCCATTTGTATCCATCCGTCAACACATAACCAAGAAACCCTCGGAAATCGTGTACCTCGACCTTGAAAAACATCCGTTATGCAAGTCATGGCAATACTCCCTTTTCGCCCACGATCTTTGGGCTATCAGGGTTATCTCACCAACAAGCGCACAAAAGAGATTTCGATGTCGGCAAAACTCGGTATTCGAACTGCAAGCGATAAAATTGTGGCGACAACACCTGGGAGCTCAACTCCGGGACAACTGCCACAACCCCTAAATGTCGGAGGCACCAAGAACAATGTTCTCGTCACAAAACCATCGGAACGATTCCAAGATACCCGTGATCCTAAAAAAATTTTAGTGAAATTTGAGGAGAGAAGAGTCAAAACTCTCGTCGGGATACCTCACCGGAGGCTGACGAAGGGATGAGAGTAAAAGAATCCTACTCTCGATATATATAATCCTAAGACTCAAAACATTTTCCATTCTAGACTCAACAAGCATGACAAACAATCAAGTAGGGGCTCCTAAGTCGGGAAGGCTCGATTACCAACTTATGCGCCCGATGCGGCTATATCTCCCGTGTCGAGCACGACTTAGAGGCATAACGCATTGAAAGCAATGTCATAAGTGAGGTAATCTTCACACAACCCATGTAATAAATAAGGAAAGAGATACATAGTTGGCTTACGATTCGCCACTTCACACTGTCTGAAATAAACATCCATCATTGAGTACACTCAAGGTCCGACTACGGAACCAAAATAAAGAAGATACCCCAAATGCTACACAGATCCCGAATCGTCCCAGCTGGCACCACTCACGATCATCTGGGAAAGACACATAGTAACGACCACGTTCCTCGTCGAACTCCCACTTGAGCTCGGTTGAATCACCTGCAGCCTCATCGGAACCTGCAAGCTGTGTTTGGAAGTATCTGTGAGTCACGGGGACTCAGCAATCTCACACCCATGAGATCAAGACTATTTAAGCTTATAGGAAGGACATAGTAGTAAAGTGGAGCTGCAGCAGCGACTAGCATATATGGTGGCTACTTACGCAAAAGGAGAGCGAGAAGAGAAGCAAAAGCACGGTCGTGAAACTAGTAGTGATCAAAGTGATCCTGAACTACTTCGTCGGACATAACTCCAACACCGTGTTCACCTCCCGGACTCCATGAGAAGAGACCATCACGGTTACACAGCGGTTGATGTGTATTTTAATTGAGGTCAACTTTGGTTCTCTACAACGGACATTAACAAATTCCCATCTGCCTCATAACCGCGGGCACGGCTTTGAAAGATATTACCTGCAGGGTGTCCCAACAACCCATTATAAGCTCTCACGGTCAGCGAAGGCTATTCCTTCTACGGGAAGACCCGATCAATCTCGGAATCCGGACTACAAGACATTTCGACAGCAATAAAACAAGACCAGCAAAGCCACCGGTTGTGCGACAAATCGATAGGAGCTGCACATATCTCGTTCTCGGGGCACATCCGGATGAGACAGGCTCTGAGTAAAACCAAGCCTCGAGTTTCCCGTGGTGGCCCCATGGTGGCTCGGTTGAACCAGCCTCGAAGGACCACAGCGTCGGGGGTTGAAATAAAAATGACCCTCGGGCTCATGAAAACCGGGGAAAAAAACAGGTGGCAAATGGTAAAACCAATGTTGGGCCTTCTTTGGGCGAGTCTTATTCAAGCGAACTGTCAAGGGTCCCATAAATCACCCAACCGTGTAAAGAGCATAAAATCAAGGAACATAACACGGTATGGCGGAAACTAGGGTGGCAAGAGTGGAACAAAACACAGGGCATAAGGCGAGCCTTCCACCCTTTACCAAGTATATAGATGTATTAATTATAGCAGATATATATATTGTGATATCCCCAACAAGTAAACATGTTCCAAATAGGAACAACATCTCCATGTTCCAACAAGGAACAAACTTCACCTTCTGCAACTAACAGCGCTATAAGAGGGCTGAGCAAAGCGGTAACATAGCCAATCAACGGTTTGCTAGGAAAAAGGATGGTTAGGGGCTGACATGGCAATATGGGTGGCATGATATAGCAAGTGGTAGGCATCGTAGCATAGGCATAGCAAAGGCGAGCAACTAGCATAGCAAAGATAGAAGTGATTTGAGGGTATGGTCATCTTGCCTGCAATGTTCTCAGAGTTGTCGAAAGCTTGATCCTCGAAAACGTTCTCAACAGGCTCCTCGTTCACGTACTCGTCTCCCGACTCTACCCAAAGCAACAACACAAACAAGGAACCACAATAAATCACGGTGCAATGCACAATCAACATGATGCAAAACATGGCATGATATGCAAGATGAGATATGCAATGCTTATGTGCGCTCCGGAAGGAAAATGATGAACCAGGCATCAACTTGGCAAACCAAGCATGCCACTGGAAAGATGAGATGATTTCGGTTGAAATCGATATAAAGATCACCGGAATCGGATGCACGGTTTGCAAATGACAAGCAAAACAAGAATGGCGCAAATCTGCCATTAACAGCATGATGCCACTTTGCAAGCAACAATTAATTAGGCTACTGCACCCAAACGTATTAACAAAGCACATGGCAGTGATCTACACATGATGCTCGACAAAAGATGAGCACTGAGCTACGGCTAGTTCACATCATAACATGTTCAAACAAGCATGGCAAAAGTGCATTAATAATCAGGCTGGACATGGCAAAAACAGCAACAGGTTGCAATGTTCAGAGCATCAAAACTACATGCTACAGGAACTTAAAATAGCAAAACATGGCATGGCATGAATCTACTCAAAGCCTAGAACAAAAGTCCCTTACTGACCATAAGCCAAAAAGGACTAGAAAATATAGTAACACCCATGTCAAAATTGAAAGTCTCGTTAACAGATTCAGCAACACGACATGTCAAAAACTGATAACGAGATGGCATGTTTACAAGCTCAATGCACTCACTACAGAGGCTCAAATGATAAACTAAGCATACATACATCAAGAAGACATGACATAGGAGACATACATGGCAAGAACACTAACATAGCATATATGGATCAACCACAACAAGCTTGGCAAAATTGAATAACACGTATACAATCTGCCAGGAAACATTTGATAGCAAAAGTAGAGCTCGATTGACTCAAGAAATGGCATCCCATAATTGCAAACAAAGGCATGGATGGATAGAGCAAGTCATGCTTTACAAAACACTCTTACTGAAGTATCTCAAAATATGCATAGATCTCTTGGTATCATCAAGTAAACATGGCATCAAAATCAGCTAAAACAGGGCTGAAATCAGCAACATTGGGACACCTACTTTGCATGCTTGTGCTAGTCACCACATAGATCACAAAAATACATGGCATATACCCCTGGAAAGATGACATGGCATTTTACAAAACACATGTAGGAATCAAATTCATAGGATGCACACAATAATCATGGCAAAAATTAACAAAAGTGCAACTTCTGATAAAAATCAGAAACTATCAGCACATAGCACTCTTCCAACAGCATTTCGGGCATCAAGATGAGCTCAAATGAAAATGATGCAATGGAATGAAATGATCTACTCTTCGAGGCGAACATTTTGACATATTATCGCGAAAAATGGATCTCTGGATGCGAAGATATAGCATGTTGAAAATGCACAAAAATACGAAGATCTAAGGACTTAGTGAAAAAAAGGAAGGAGGCGAGGTCAGTGGCGGCTCGAGGCGGATCGGGGCTCGGCCCGATCCGTCGAGAACAGCGGCCGGATCGGTGGAGGTCGCCGTGAGGAGGAGGCCGGCGGCCCGAGGCGGTGAGGTGGCCGAGGGCCAGCGACCTCGAGCCTGTGGCCGGCCGGGCAGCAATGTGTGGCCAGGGCTTGGCCTTGAGCATGGCAGCCCGGCGTGGCGTGGCCTGTGAGCCAGCCAATGAGGCCAGCCAGGGCTGAGGCATGATGGTCTGTGGCCGGGCAGGCGAGAGGCCGGGCCAGCCCGGGCTGAAGGCGGCGATGTGGGCGCCGGGTGGCGGCGTGGCGCCCACGATTAGGCGGCGGCGTGGGCGGCGGGCGTCCGGCTCGCCCGGACGTGTCGGCCGGGAGGGCGAAAATAGCTAGGGTTTTAGGGATGATCCGGTTTGGGGAGGTTTGCTTAAATAGACATAGAGGAGCTAGGAGAGTCAAATGAGGTGTAGTTTTCGCCCACGATCGTGATCGAGCGACGGAAACATGGAGGTGACTTAGATGGGTTATTGGGCTGTTATGGAGGGTGTTGGGCTGCAACTTAAAATAGGCCTTTGAGAGTGCGGTTAACCGTTGGAGTACCAAGCGAGCTCAAATGACCCGAAACTTGACGGTGGTCTCCGGTGTTATACCAAGGCCACTATACAAACCTCGGTCCATTTCGAGAAGGTTTAATACCGCACGGAAAAAGCGTAAAAGGACGCCGGGGAGATAGGAGTGCGGATTGCAAAAGCGGACAACGGAAAAATGCCGGAATCATGAAGCGAACACGTATGCAAATCGATGCACATGATGACATAATAAAAATGCATGACATGGAAAAAATGCAAAAGAGAAAACCCAACCACGGAGGGAATATCATATACCAATGCCGAAAATGGCAAAAGTCGGAGTTACAAATATGGAAAGTTACTTCGGGGTGTTACAACACTCCACCACTACAAGAGGATCTCGTCCGAGATCTAGGACTGAAAAGAACTCCGGATATTGAGCGGAGGTGATCCTCGCGCTCCCAGGTAGCTTCTCGGTCGGAATGGTGTGACCACTTCACTTTCAGAATTTGATTGACTTGTTGCGAGTCTTGCGCTCGGTTTCTTCAAGAATAACAGCGGGGTGCTCATGATAAGAGATCTTCTTGAAGGTCAATCTCTTGAAGTTGATAGTGCGTTCGAGAGTCTTGAAGCACTTGCGAAGCTGTGACACGTGAAACACATCGTGCACATTTGCAAAGTTGGATGGAAGCTCAAGTTGATAGGCGAGATCGCCTCTTTTCCCAATGATCTTGAAAGGACCCACGTATCTAGGGCAAGCTTCCTTTGATACCAGGCGGCGAGTGCCTTTCATTGGAGAGGCGGAGGTAGACATGGTCTCCGATTTCAAAAGCGACATCCGGTGCTTATCATCATAATAGCTCTTACTGGCGCGATTCGCGACTTTGAATTCTCACGAATGACCTTGCACATTTCTTACCTTACGTGATCAAGTCATTGCCAAGAAGTTGGCGTTCACTGTCTCGAGACCAATTGAGAGATCGGCACTTTACGCCATAGAGAATTTCGAATGGGGCCTTGCCGAACTAAGCAGAAGCTGTTGTTGTAAGAGAACTCGGCATAAGGAAGACAATCTTCCCACTTCATACGAAGGAAATGACACAAGCCCTGAGCATATCTTCAAGAATTTGATTTACTCGCTCAACTTGGCCACTTGTTTGAGGATGGAAAGCTGTCTTTGAAGCGAATGTTGGTGCCCATGGCCTTACGAAAAGAATCCCGAACTTGGAGGTAAAGATGCTGCCACGATGCGAAGAGATCACTTGTGGAATGCCGTGCAAGGAGACAATCCTGGAGGTGTATAGCTCTGCCAACTGAGCTGCTGTGATGGATTCTTTGATAGGAAGAAAATGGAGAATTAGGAGAGACAAGAAGGATAGACTGGGAGGGCGCACGCCGTTCATATTTATAGCCGGCGAAGGCCAACCGCCGACCTCCACGATCACCAGTAATCATGACTGACCATGCATGAAAGGACTTGTTGAGTCCGGGAGGTTACCGAGGCGTCGTGGGGATGCAGTGCGCACACGTCCAATCACCCGCCACGCGTCGCCCAAGGCCGCAGGCTATTAGGGCCCGTGGCAACCGCACTTGCCCTTCGCCTCTGCTTTCGGCCAAGTTAAGGCGCGCCGTGGGCCAGGGACTCTTGTCGGCGTTACAGGAATGGGGTCCCAGACTTGCCTGCTGCGACTGCGGCGTGGCTCAAAGGAGGCCAGGACAGCCCATATCACGCCAAGATGCGACTCTATCCTAAAAGGAACTCGAAGGTCCCACCAAGGATAGAAGCGCATCTTGAAGACACTTTTGCAAGGTGGATATCATTACATCAACATTACATAATAGATGGGGATACATACATAAGGCACAAATGCCACAAGAATACATCAACAACATACATGAGAACAACATCCGACTACGGATGGAACATAAACAAAAACTCAAACGACATCCACCCTGCTAGCCTAGGATGCCGACCTGGAACCTATCCCCTGATTGAAGAAGCAGAAGAAGAACTCCAAAACAAGTAAACATCGCTCTCGCGTCATGATCATCGCATAACCTGTACCTGCAACTGTTGGTGTAGTAATCTATGAGCCACGAGGACTCAGCAATCCCATTACCATGGGTATCAAGACTAGCAAATATTAGTGGTGAGGTTGCAGCAGTGACTAAGCTTATATGGTGGCTAACATACGCAAAAGAGAGCGAGAAGGGAGCAAACGGAACGGTCGTCAACTAGTGATGATCAAGAAGTGATCCTGAGCTCCTACTTACGTCAATCATAACACAGAAACCGTGTTCACTTCCCGGACTCCGCCGAAAAGAGACCATCACGGCTACACACACGGTTGATGCGTTTTAATTCGGATCTGGTGTCAAGTTATCTACAACCGGACATTAACAAATTCCCATCTGCCACATAACGCGAGCACGGCTTTTGAAAGTTTATACCTGCGAGGGTATCCAACAACCCATGATAAGCTCTCGCGATCAACGAAGGATATTCCTTCTCCCGGGAAGACCGATCGGTCTCGGAAGCCCGGCTACAAGACATTTCGACGATAATAAAACAAGACCAACAAAGCCGCCGGATGTGCCGACAAATCCCGATAGGAGCTGCACATATCTCGTTCTCGGGGCACACCGAATGAGCAGACGTCGGGTTGGCATAGACCCTAGTTGCCGGTAGCGGACATCGCTCGGTTTGGACTAGCACTCAAGGAGAAGCGGCCGGGGGCTAAAATGAAGATGACCCTCGGCTCCGAAACCCAAGGGAAAAAAAGGGCATAGGTGAGGCAAATGGTAAAACCAATGTTGGGCCTTGCTAGAGAGTCTTATTCAAAGCGAAGCTGTCAAGGGGTCCATAAATCACCCAACCGCGTTAGGGACACAAAATCCAGGAACATAATACCGATATGGCGGAAACTAGGGCGGCAAGAGTGGAACAAAACACCGGGCATAAGGCGAGCCTTCCACCCTTTACCAAGTATATAGATGCATTAATAATATAAGAGATATTGTGATATCCCAACATAAACATAATCCGACATGGAGCAATCTTCATCTTCACCGCAACTAGCAGCGCTATAAGAGGGTGAGCAATTTGGGAGGCTTGAGCAGCAAGTGGTAGGTAGCGCAGCATAGCGATAGAGCGAAGCAACTAGCATAGCAATGATAGTAATGAGATCAAGGTGACGGTCATCTTGCACGAAATCCGCTAGGAAGAAGAACGAGTCCATGAAGAAGAAAAGCAGGGAGTAGTCGAGCGAATCCTCACAATCGCAGCATTACGGGCCGAGAAGCAACAGGAAAGAAACAAACAACATGATAAATGCACAAGCATAAACATGGCACGATGCACAATCAAGTATGATGCATATACGGTTTAATGAGGCATGGCATGGCAAAGTGCAACAAACAATGCTACAAGTTAAGTGGAGCTCAATATGCAGCGAGTTGCATATTGACTAAACACCACATAGACATATTTAATATAATCTAGTTTATGTACCCAACAATATTAAATGTTGTTAAACATGGCAAGAGGTGAAGCATAAGTAAACTAACTATTTAGGCAAGTTTAAATGAGGCCGAAACAACAAACAACAATTCGGAAAATCCTCATACGCAATTTATGAATTTGGTACTGTTCTGCCTAAACACAATTTTAATGTTGTTAAACAGAAAAATAAAGTGCACCACGTTAAACTAGGCATTTTCTACCCCATTTACATATAAAGTTTATTAAGTTTGGAGCTACGGTTATTTAGTTATGAAATAAATCATTTTAGCATGGCATTTAAGCAAATTAAGGCAAACAGCAAGTTAAACATTTTAACATGGGATGAAAGCAGCAGATTATGAAACTAGATGAAAAACTAAGCACTTTTCATATATAAATTATTTACATATGATGCAGTTGTGGAGTTATTATATGCATGAATTCTAGGGGTTTTCTAAAGCGATATTCTCTGGATAATTAGCAAAATTGCAGCGGGAGGAAAAAAACACTACGGCCCGAATCTGCCGCCCAGCGATTGCCTGGTAGCTGGATCGATGCTCACCATGGGCTTGGCCCGATTGGGCGAGGGAGGCCGGTGAGGGCGGCCGGGCCTTGGAGCCCACTGGCGGTCGCTTGCGGACGGCGCGATCAGCAGGCGTCGACCGCGTCGTCCTCTGTCGAATAGAGGCAGCAACAGGACTTGGGCGACGCTCTGCTTTCGATGAAGAGAGAAGCGAGGCTGCGCGAGCGAGGGGCGGCGGCGGCGCTAGGCAGGAAAACAGCTGGGCCTCGAGATCGGTCAGCCACCAGAGAAGTCGCGAGCAGCGGCAATGCCTTGTGATCGTCTTCGTTCTCGTGAACCAGGGCGGCGGCAGCGGACTTAGCGCGATGCAGATGGAGCGGCGCTGGGACTTGGCGTGGGCGAGGAGTCGCAAGGCAGCGGCGGCGAAGCAGGCGGAGCAACCTGATCCGGCGGCGGGGAGCTCTGCGAGAGAGGATGAGACCGGAAGAGGTCGAGAAGAAGAAGCGAGAAGAAGAGGAGGACGGGGAGAAGGAGGGCGGCTGGCTGGCGGATTAACGGAGGAGCTGCTCGGCCTCGGGGTGCTGCTTGAAGCGATCGGCAGCAGTGCGGGGAAAGCAGATGCCTCGGGCATCGGTTGCGAGCGAAGGCCATAGGCGCGAGGCTGCTCGGCCTTGGCTGTTGCTCGCTTGATGGCTTCGCCGGCTATCGGCCTTGAAGAAGGCGGAGGAGGCGTATGGGGCTGCGGGGAGAGGTGGAGGCTGGGCTGGACTCTCGTTGGCTCAGGCGATGGGCGGTGGAGGCTGAGGATTGGCGTCGGCGAAAACAAGGAAGGTGGTCGGGGAGATTGGATGGGAGGAGATCCAGGAGATGCCGGAGAGTGGCGGCGGTTGCGGTAATGGATGGATGGGACACCTTAGGTCTAGGGTTAGGTTGGTTATATAGGTAGGTTGGTTAGCTTAGGGCAAAATGGACCCTCAATTAGAATCGTCTGATTGAAAATAAACATGTTAGGGAGTCCAAATAAGAAAGCGGAGATGTTTCACGGATGTTAGGGATGATCCGGACCCACGGTAACAATGAGTGGGTCGGGTTTGGAGCAGTTTCGGACACACACGAGGGTCAAGAGAGGTCAAGCGAGGACAAGGGCGACAAAATGACAACGGAGACAAAGAGAGAAAGGGCAGCTGTGAGCGGCTACGAGTTTTATGAAAACATGTAAATGCGGTGCGGCGTGATGCTATGAGATGAGATGCATGACATGAACACAATGCAAAACAAAGACAAAACCCAACCACGGAGGAAATAACATATCCGCAGGCGGAAATGGCAAGAGTTGGAGTAACAATTATGGAAAGTTGTATCCAGGCGTTACAGCCCATCTTCATCAGCAAGCTCAAGACCCTCGCGAGGCCAAGCCTCATGAGGCGGACGACCGAGGAGCTTCCTCGAGCCGCGGCCTCGTCGAGGCTGGCTCACGAGGCGGAGAGTTCAAGGCAGGGTACCTCGCGAGGTGCCCGTGGCATAACCATGGCGACCAAGGCGCCAGCCGGCGCCAGCCAGCAGATGTCCTCCTTTCCCCTTTGGTGCAAAGGGGCGGCGCGGCGAGCATCAAGCAAAGGCATCCGTTTTGGTGAAACAAGACCAAGACCAGCCCCACGCTGGAATGCGGTCATCGTGGAGCCCAAGCGGCGTCATCACGAGCCTTTGGCGGCGAGGACCAACTTTAGTCGGGATAAGTGTACCCGTTGTTCCCCTTCAAAATGGCCAATTGTTGGCGCCCTTCCCGCTCAATATTTGGGAAGAGGCCGGGGCCTTCGTCTATATAAGTAGAGCTAGCCACCATAGTAGGAGGGACGATCGGATGAGGCAGATCCGGCACTTGGAATCGAGAGAGAGACCCGATCCTCAAGCTAGAAGCGACGGGATACCACTTAGCGAGTTCATCACACCACCAGAACAGACCCTCGCGAGGCTGTTCTTCCACATCTTATTCTTCATCAGCCCGGAGAAATCCACCACACCACAAACTAGATGCGGTATTACACCCTAGCGGTGGCCCGAACTAGTATAAATCTGGTGTCTCTTGTCTGTTCTTCGAGTAGTTTTAGGTCCTTGCGATTGGCGAGTTACGAGGCGGTGGAGGTTGGATCTCGCGTGCACCCAGTTGAACCTCAAAGTGTGCGGAACCAATTCCGACAAAAAACTGTCACTTATAATGATCCTATTTTTCCTACCTCTTATGTTGAGAAACCACCTTTCCTGTTAGAGTAAAGGATCATGCTAAAGCTTCAACTGTTGTTAAGTAAAAGCAATATTAGAACTTATACACCTCTGAGCAAGTCAAAGTAGAACCTAATATTGCTATTGTTAAAGATCTCTTGTCGATAATATTGATGGGCATGTCATTCAATTCTCTAGAAAGCTGCTAGAATTGTTAAACCACATGTTAAAGATAAACATAGACATGTGGTAGGCGTGCTGTTATTTACTGTTAAAATAGGAGATCATTGTTATCATGGCTTATGTGATATGGGTGCTAGTGCTAGTGTTATACCTATTACCTTGTATGAAGAAATTAAGCATGAAATTGCACCCATTTGAGATAGAAGATATTGATGTCACAATTAAACTTGCCAATAGAGATACTATATCTCCAATAGGAATTGTTAGAGATGTTGAAGTCTTGTGTGGGAAAACCAAATATCCCGCTGATTTTCTTGTTCTTGGTTCTCCACAAGATAGATTTTGTCCCATTATATTTGGTAGACCCTTCTTGAATAATGTTAATGCTAAGATAGACTGCGAGAAGAATGTTGTTACTATTGGCTTGGATGATATGGTTCATAAGTTTAATTTCTCTAAATTTAGTAAACAACATCGAGAGGAAGAATTGCCTTGTAAAGATGAAATTATTGGTCTTGCTTCTATTGCTGTGCCTCCTAGTGATCCTTTGGAACACTATTTGCTAGACCATGAAAATGAGATGTTCATGAATGAAAGAAGGGAAATAGATGAAGTATTCTTTAAACAGGAACCTATTCTGCAACACAATTTTCTGTTGAAATCCTAGGGATCCTCCTCCACCCAAGGGTGATCCGTGTTTGAGCTTAAACCGTTGCCTGATAATCTTAAATATGCTTATCTTGATGAAAATAAAATATATCCTATTATTATTAGTGCTAACCTTTCAGAGCATGAAGAAGAAAGATTGTTGAAAACTCTGAAGAAGCACCGTGCCGCTATTGGATATACTCTCGATGATCTTAAGGGCATCAGTCCCACTCTATGTCAACACAAAATAAATTTGGAAGCGGATGCCAAACCAGTTCGTGATCCTCAACGATGTTTGATTCCTAAAATGAAAGAAGTGATGCGGAAGGAAATACTTAAGCTTACGGAGGTAGGTATAATTTATCCGTTGTTGATAGTCGGTGGGTAAGTCCATCCATTGTGTCCCTAAGAAGGAGGTATTACTGTTGTCCCTAATGATAAAGATGAATTAATTCATGAAGAATTATCACAGGTTATAGGATGGTAATTGATTTCCATAAATTAAATAAAGCTACTAAGAAAGATCATTACCCTTACCTTTTATTGATCAAATGCTAGAAAGATTATGCAAACATACACATTATTGCTTTCTAGATGGTTATTCTGGTTTCTCTCAAATACACATGTAGGCTAAAGATCAATCAAAGACTAGTCTTACATGCCCTTTTGGTACTTTTGCTTATAGGCGTATGCCTTTTGGTTTATGTAATGCACCTGCTACCTTTCAAAGATGCATGGTGGCTATATTCTCTGACTTTTGTGAAAAGATTTGTGAGGTTTTCATGGACGACTTTTCCGTCTATGGTTCCTCTTTTGACAATTGCTCTAGCAATCTTGATCGAGTTTTGCAGAGATTTGAAGAAACTAATCTTGTCTTGAATTGGGAAAAGTGCCACTTTATGGTTAATGAAGGTTTTGTCTTGGGGCACAAAGTTTCTGAAAGAGGTATTGAAGTTGATAAAGCCAAGGTTGATGCTATTGAAAAGATGCCATGTCCCAAGGACATCAAAGGTATAAGAAGTTTCCTTGGTCACGCCGGATTTTATAGGAGGTTCATTAAGGACTTCTCAAAAATTTCTCGGCCTCTGACTAATTTATTACAAAAAGATGTACCATTTGTCTCTGATGATGATTGTGTAGAAGCATTTGAAATACTTAAGAAAGCATTAGTCTCTTGCTTTTGTTGTTCAGACCACGATTGGAATTTACCCTTTGAAATTATGTGTGATGCTAGTGATTATCTTTGTAGGTGTTGTTCTAGGGCAAAGAGTTGATAAGAAATTAAATGTTATCCATTATGCTAGTAAGACTCTAGACAATGCTCAAAGAAAATATGCTACTACCGAAAAGGAACTCTTAGCAGTTGTATTTGCTTGTGATAAATTCAGACCCTATATTGTTGACTCTAAAGTAACTATTCACACAAATCATGCTGCTATTAAATATATTTTGGAAAAGAAAGATGCAAAACCTAGACTTATTAGATGGGTTCTCCTGCTGCAAGAATTGATTACATATTGTTGATAGAAAAGGAGCTGAGAACCCCGTTGCAGACAACTTTTCTAGGTTAGAGAATGTTCTTGATGACCCACTACCAATTGATGATAGCTTTCGATGAACAATTAAATGTCATAAGCACTTCTCGTAGCACTCCATGGTATGCTGATTATGCTAATTATATTGTTGCTAAATTCATACCACCTAGCTTCACATACCAACAAAAGAAAAAGTTTTTCTATGACTTGCGACATTACTTTTGGGATGACCCACATCTTTATAAAGAAGTGGTAGATGGTGTTATTAGACGTTGTGTACCTGATCATGAACAGGAGCGGATCCTACATAAGTGTCACTCTGAGGCTTATGGAGGGCACCACGCTGGAGATAGAACGCACATAAGGTACGGTTTTTATTGGCCTACTCTCTTCAAGGATGCCCGTAAGTTTGTTTTATCTTGCGATGAATGTCAAAGAATTGGTAATATTAGTAGGCGTCAAGAAATGCCTATGAATTATTCACTTGTTATTGAACCATTTGATGTTTGGGGTTTTGATTATATGGGACCTTTTCCTGCCTCTAATGGATATACTCATATTTTAGTTCTTTGTTGATTACGTTACTAAGTGGGTAGAAGCTATTCAACTAGTAGTGCTGATCATAACACTTCTATTAAAATGCTTAAGGAAGTAATTTTTCCGAGGTTTGGAGTCCCTAGATATTTGATGGTGATGGTGGTTCACACTTTATTCATGGTGCTTTCCGTAAAATGCTTGGCTAAATATGGCGTTAATCATAGAATTGCATCTCCATATCACCCTTGATCTAGTGGTCAGGTAGAATTGAGCAATAGAGAGCTCAAATTAATCTTGCAAAAGATCGTTAATAGGTCTAGAAAGAATTGGTCCAGGAAACTGAATGACGCATTATGGTCCTATAGAACTGCATATAAAAATCCTATGGGTATGTCTCCGTATAAAATGGTTTATGGAAAAGCTTGTCACTTACCTCTCGAACTAGAACATAAGGCATATTGGGCTATTAAAGAGCTCAACTATGATTTCAAACTTGCCGGTGAGAAGAGGTTATTTGATATTAGCTCACTTGATGAATGGAGAACCCAAGCTTATGAAAATGCCAAGTTGTTTAAATAAAAAGTTAAAAGATGGCATGAAAAAAAGGATACAAAAGTGTGAGTTTAATGTAGGTGATTATGTATTGCTATACAACTCTCGTTTAAGATTTTTTGCAGGAAAACTTCGCTCTAAATGGGAAGGTCCCTACGTTATCGAGGAGGTCTATTGTTCTGGTGCCATAAAAATCAACAACTTCACAGGCACAAATCCAAAGGTGGTAAACGATCAAAGGATCAAACACTATATCTCAGGTAATCCTATAAATGTTGAAACCAATATTATTGAAACCGTAACCCCGGAGGAATACATAAGGGACACTTTCCAGAATGTTCCAGACTCCGAAAAGGAATAGGTATGTGGTACGGTAAGTAAACCGACTCCAAAACAATTTTTAAGGCAATATTTCTCCTTTTTGGAATATTTAGAAAAATAGAAAAATAAGTAGCAGCCCGGGGAGGACACGAGGCCTCCACGAGGGTGGAGGGCGCGCCCTACCCCCCTGGGTGCGCCCCCTACCTCGTGAGCACCTCGTGTGCCCTTCGGACTCCATTTTCTTGCATGATACGTATTTTGGTCGGTAAAAATTCATTATATATACTCCCGAAGGTTTTGACTCTCGTATCACATAATTCTCCCTGTTCTTGTTTGAGCTGTTTTTACGGCAGGTCTAGATCATCATGACGACCCCAAGTGCTTCCAAGGACAAGTTCTTGAAGGTGATCAACCCTTACCTCACGGAGGTGTTGCGATACCCTCAAACCATTGAGATGCGTGATGGGTTGCTGCACATCCGCGATGTTGAGGACCAAAGGGAGCCAGGCGTGGAGTCGAGGCTCGAAGCAATGGAGCAACAAGTTTTCAAGTGCCGGGGATGGTGGGCGTGGAATCAACGCTACCCACAAGATGCTCATGGAGTTCACCGACAACTACTGAGCGGACGCCAAGAAGAAGCGAGAGGCCATCTTCAAGCTACATGAGAAGATCGAGCACCTCCAAGCCCAAATATATGGTCTGCAAAACCAAAGCTGTGAGTATAAATATAGATTCAAAAGAATGAGTTTGGCTGCAGATTTGAGGATTAGGAGACTCGATCATCCTTCTATGATGGTGAGCCTATGCCATGGAAGGTGGACGACAAGCTTGCATCATCAACAACACCTCCACGCCAACAACAAAGAAGGAGATATAATCACATGGGTATGGGCACTCCCCTTGGCAACTGCCAAGCTTGGGGGAGGTGCCCCGGTATCATATCACCATCACAACTCCTATCTTTACCGTTTTTCTTAGTTCGATCCTATTAGTAGTATCTTGATTTAGTAGAATAAAGTCATGGCATGATTTAGTTTTGAAGTTTTGCTTTATGATCCTTCTTTGTAATCGAGTCCATGAGCTATATAATAAAGATTAGTGTTGAGTCAAGGGCTTGAGTATTTTGCCATGATCTTGGGTGATTAGAAGAAAAAGAATAAAAAGAATCAAAGAGTTCATATTGATCTTAGTGAAAGTAATGACTTCACATAGAAAGAGTATGATGATTAAAAGTTGTTGGAGTTGACAAATATAGCTTTGGTTATCGTTGCAATTAGTAGGAAGTAATAAGGAGAGAGGTTTCACATATAGATATATTATCATTGACATCTTTTATGATTGGGAGCACTCATTAAAATATGACATGCTAAAGAGTTGAGCTTGGACAAGGAAGACAACATAATGAGTTATGTTTTCTTGTATCTGATATAAAGTATGTTGTCATGGATCCTCTAACATGTTGAGTTTGCCTTTTCCCCTCATGCTAGCCAAATTCTCAGCACCAAGTAGAGATACTACTTGTGCTTCCAAATACTATAAACCAGTTTTGCCATGAGAGTCCACCATATCTACCTATGGATTGAGTAAGATCCTTCAAGTAAGTTGTCATCGGTGCAAGCAATAAAATTGCTCTCTAAATATGCATGACTTATTAGTGCAGAGAAATAAGCTTTATACGAACTTGTTGTGGGCGTAATAAAAGCGACGGATTTGCATAATAAAGGTTCACATACAAGGGCAATATAAAGTGACATTCTTTTGCATTAAGATTTTGTGCATCCAACCATAAAAGCGCATAGCAACCTCTGCTTCCCTCTGCAAAGGCCTATCTTTTATTATTATCCTCTACCTTATGCAAGAGTCATGGTGATCTTCACCTTTCCTTTTATTTTATCCTTTGGCGGGCTCGGCATGTTGGAAAGAACATGATATATATATATATATATATATATATATATATATATATATATATATATATATATATATATATATATATATATATATATATATATATATATATATATATATGGATGGATGTAGGGAGCATGAATTATTATTGTTGACATTACCCTTGAGGTAAAGGTTGTGGGGCAAAACTATAAGCCCTATCTTTCTCTGTGTCCGATTAAAACTCCGTAACCACAAGTATTACGTGAGTGCTAGCAATTATGAAGGACTAAGTGATAGTTGAGTATGTGGACTTGCTTTTGAGCTCGACATAGACTCTTTCGATGTTATGATAAATTTCAATTGCTTCAATGGTGAGGTTATAATTTGTTGATGCTCAATAAAGTTTCGATTCATACTTTGGCTTTGTGAATAGATCATCACTTGAACATGAGTAATCATATGACAAAATCTATATATGTTGCTGTTATGAGAATAATCATGATGCCTTCATGTCCGTATTTTATTTTTATCGCGCCTCTACCTCTAAACATGAGGACATATTTATTGTTATCGGCTTTTAAGCTTGAGGACAAGCGAGGTCTAAGCTTGGGGAGTTGATATGTCCATTTTGCATCATGCTTTTATATCGATATTTATCGCATTATGGGCTGTTATTTCATGTTATGTCACAATACTTATGGCTATTCTCTCTTATTTTACAAGGTTTACATGGAGAGGAGAATGCGGCGGCTGGAATTCAGGGCTGGAAAAGGAGCAAATATTGGAGACCTATTACATGCAACTCAAAAGTCCTGAAACTCCACGGAATATCTTAAAATAAATAAGGAAAAATAAATGCGCCAAGATGAAGGCCGGGGCCCACACCACTGCTCACGAGGGTGGGCGCGCCCTCCCAGGCGCGCCCCCTACCTCGTGGCCCCCAGTGGCTCTCGGCGCCCATCTTCTCCTATCTGAAGTCTTCGATGAGAAAAAATAGAAGGCAACCTTTGGGATGAGACTCCGCCGCCATGAGGCGGAACCTTGCGGAACCAATCTAGGGCTCTGGCGGAGCTGTTACTGAGGGACACTTCCCTCGGGAGGTGAAATCATCATCATCATCATCACCAACGCTCCTCTCACGGGAGAGGGCAATCTCCATCAACATCTTCACCGGCACCATCTCATCTCCAAACCCTAGTTCATCTCTTGTATCCAATTCTTGTCTCTAAGTCCGGGATTGATGCTAGTAGGTTGCTAGTAGTGTTGATTACTCCTTGTAGTTGATGCTAGTTGGTTTACTTGGTGGAAGATCATATGTTCAGATCCTTTATGCATATTATTACCCCTCGATTATGAACATGAATATGCTTTGTGAGTGGTTACGTTTGTTCTGAGGACAAGGGAGAAGTCTTGCTATTAGTAGTCATGTGAATTTGGTATTAGATTCGATATTTTGATGAGATGTATGTTGTCTAGCCTCTAGTGGTGTTATGTGAGCGTCGACTACATAACACTTCACCATTATTGGGCCTAGAGGAAGGCATTGGTAAGTAATAAGTAGATGATGGGTTGCTAGAGTGAGAAGCTTAAACCCTAGTTTATGTGTTGCCGTGAGGGCTGACTTGGATCCATATGTTTCATGCTATGGTTAGGTTTACCTTAATACTTTTGTTGTAGTTGCGGATGCTTGCAATAGAGGTTAATCATAAGTGGGATGTTTGTTCAAGTAAGAACAGCACCCAAGCACCGATCCACCACATATCAAATTATCAAAGTACGAGCGAATCATATGAGCGTGATGAAAACTAACAGCGATATTCCCATGTGTCCTCGGGGCGCTTTTCCTTATATAAGAGTTTGTCGGGCTTGTCCTTTGCTACAAAAAGTTGGGCCACCTTGCTGCACTTTATTTACTTTTGTTACTTGTTGCTCGATACAAATTATCCTATCACAAAACTATACATTACCACTTGTTTGATGCTTGCGAGAGAATACCTTGCTGAAAACGCTTATCATTTCATACGCTCCTCGTTGGGTTCGACACTCTTACTTATCGAAAGGACTCGATAGATCCCCTATACTTGTGGGTCATCGGTAGCGATCGAGATCCGAGGCGAAGTTGTGGGGATCGTGGGGAGGGTTCGGTTAGAGTCACACGGGTGAGGAGCCATATAGGCCAAGGCTTGGCGGCCCGGTATGATGTGGTGGGCCAAGCAGTCGAGGAGAGGGGCTTGCCCTTTTTTGTCGTTTTCTCTTTTGCTTTGTTCATTCTTTTCTGTTTTTCTCTTAGTTACACATTAATTTTAGTTGGTAAAATATAACAATAGCCCTAAAATACTTATTCACTTGGCATAATTTGATCTTGTATCTATAATTTTGTCCTTTGCAATCATGGTTCCGACCATATAATTATTCATTAATTCCTTTTCTCGGACAAGATAAAGTACTTGCTTTCTGCAAATCAATCGCCTACCCAAGCTCTATTTTTGATCTACCTTCGAGTATTACCCCCTGGTATCTCGAGAATATCAAAGAAATGTGTTGCTTCCTATGAGTCTTCGTCTAGTCTTGCTTCTCACCATTTTCAGATTTCCCTCGTGTTCTGAGTTATTACACACTCGAGAACACCGATAAGTGAATCGATTCCGCACTCCGATTCAATAACTCTAAATAATTATCATTGCTTATGAGTTTAATATTCCTTCAAGTCATTCCTAGCCTGATCGGCTATATCATTATTGTGCTAAATTTTAACTGTGCTACATGGTCCTTCTTCCCAGAGCACAATTTTTGATGATGAGCTAACCTTACGTCGATCTTCCTCGTCATATCATTTAGCCTTAAACAGCAAGCTTGATTTGAGTTTGTGACATACCGATTAATGTCGTGGTATTCTCACGAAGTGCAGGAAGACATATGCCACAAGGTGGCCGTGTGAGAGCAGGCTGCTGCCGGAATATCGAGGGGCCGGGTATCACGAGTAGCAGCTAGTTTACCCAGGTTGGGGCTCTCGGGAGATAACACCCTACTCCTGCATGTCGAGTATATCTAGTATATCTGAAATCTGAGTGCTCTGGGTATATCTCGAGATCGGTCTGTAGGCTACGATCTCGTATATGCATATGAGCATAGGTGTGTGTGGCCGCATGTGCCTGAGCATGCATGCGTGAGTGTGTGGGAGTGTGAGTCCATGTGTCAGAGTGGATGGATGGAGCTAGCTTTTATAGTGGTAGGCATGGGTGGTGGTAGCGTTGGTTATAAGCTACCTTGGGTAGCTTACAAACCAAGCCATGTAGTGGCATGGGCTAGGCATGGTGCATGTCATGCTTGTCCCCTGGGGTACTTTATAAATTAGTACCCAGGGGACACGGTACACTGTAGATGACATCGTGGTACGGTCGTCCCGTCGGTGCCTTGTCGATTGTCGAATTCAGGCTGCGATCGGCGGCCGGCTGGTTGGAGAAGTCGACAGACCGGTGATCGGCCGATGGAGTAGTCGGCAGCCGGTGATCGGCTGGTGGGCGATCGGCGATAGCGGTCGGCGGCGGCGGAAGTCGGCAGCTAGCAGCGGGCGGTGGCAGGCGGTCGATAGCCGACAGCCGGCGGGGGTGGCGGCGGTCGGTAGCCGGCAGCGGCCTGGTGGAGCGGTCGGCAATAGCGATCGGCTGGTGGAGCGATCGGCAGCCAGCGATCGCCACTGGTGGAGCGATCGGCAGCCAACGATCGGCCTAGTGGAAGCGATCGGCAGCCGGCGATGCATACTGGTGGAGCGGTCGGCCACCGACAGCCGGCCGGGTATTTGGGTGAGGGCTTTGCTAGCCCGATGTCTCGAAATATCGTCTTGCCGTCTTGGGATACCGTCGTAATAACTCCGACATCGTGGTTCCAATAACCTTCGCTTCATCATTCCTTTGACTTGATGTCGCCGCCGATCGATTACACCTTCTTGAAATCTCGACAATTGTGTCGTGATCATCATCAACATTACGAGCTCTTCGGGATATCAATTGAATTCATGATGGGAAATACCATCCTTGCCCTTGATGATTTGTGTTATCATCAACAACATCCTTGTCTTCCCTCGACACAAACATGATCATGTTTTGGGTTGAATGTTGAGTTCCTTGCTATCCGACATCATTCTTCTTCACCTTGGAGTATTACCATCTTTTATGTCAAGAAGGTCGTGAGAATTGCTCCGCCTCTTAAAATTTCTTGGTATAGTGATACTTCTCACCATCACCATTCTTTCTTGGTCCCCATGTTGGTTCTAACGGAAAACCAACAAGCTGGCGGTGTTGCTTGGATTACTGTACTCCTAGCAACCCTATTGCTTTGGAGTTAATGGTCGACGGTTCATTCTTAGACTATTGGATAAGGAATCACCATTCTATATTGATTTTGCTACCTAAGCCCATATGTGGGTGCACCTTTCAACCATTTATTTAATTATGTATGATTTCCTCGAGCATACATCATTATATCATTGATCGACAAATGTTATCTCCTTGTTCACATAATTGTGAAACCCATCCTTCGAAATCTCGATGAATTGTATTTGAGTTCATCAGCTACCTCCTTATCCCTTCATTGGTATAATGATGAGCTCTTGTTACGGAACTTCGCTTCCATAGTACATTTCTTGAGAATTTTACAATGACATCTCGTCAATTTGTGTTGCACCTTTTCTTACGAGGCATCCACGAGTGCGAGGTATCCGATACCAATCAGATCTGAATCTCGGTCAAATATGATGGTTGGGACATATTTCCAAGAGTTATAACATTGGTCCTCATATATCGATGAGGTGATGTCATGCCTATCACACCTGGCCGGAGGACTTGTTGTTATAGTTTCCTGTTTAGCAAGGTTAACCATTCTTCCATGAGGAAATTGTAAGACTTATTCTATAAGTTGTTCCTGATGAATCCTTTGTGTATCCAAGTCTGACCTTTGCTTGAAAACCATGTCAATACTATCTCGAAGCATGTCTATGGTACTCCGATCTTCGATAAGAACATTTAAAGCACCATGCTGAAATTTCTTTATCAATTATTCAAACACCGTTGTATGGGTAATGTTATGAAATTCCTCTCCCCTTACCTAAATGGTTTTCGACTTCTATCCTGTCATGGATATCATGCTCTGTTTGTCCTTGGGAAGGATATAACATTCAAATATATGTTTAAACACATTTTCCTTTCCATTGTTCTGTTTAATCTGGTAACCATATTTTCCTTTCCATTGGTTGGTTTAACGTTTCTTGTGATCTATATGATCTAAGCAGTAATATTCTCCTGCATATGTAAACACCTCGGTATACAATTCTGTCAACGAGGCCCTATTACTATTGTTGATGATATTTCGGTAGCCACCAATGGACGAGAACTCTGCCTAATGGTCCACCTCATTCAACGAGCAGGAAAATGGTTTTCTTCGTCCCTCGCCCTTGGTACAACGATGCAGTCAACATAACTGACCGGTTATTCTTTGACATGCCTTGCTATCATGACCGTGCCGGATGTCAATTCCCTTCCTTATTTTAACCCACATGGTGGGCCCATAACCCACAGTTCCACAGGATCGAAACCAGACTCTCCTGTACACCATGTTGCCAAAGTTATTCCTCGAGCCTGGCTACGTATGTAATTGATGGGTCACCTTCCTAGTGATCTATTCTGGTATCAGACGCAATACTTATTCTCGTGCCCTGAAACCCTTTCACTTTCTAATTGGGCATCAAATGATTGCCTATCCGCTTGATACTTCTTACTATACCTTCTTGCTTGGCTATCGATGTGTTTCATTTGACCAACTCGAGAGATACCCCTGTGTTCATTCATGGGATAACCCCCGATGGTTAACCCTTATATCATTCTATCATTGTCGAATTGCCCCTTACTTATTCGTAAGTACGAGACAGACCCCGAAGAAAGGATGCGAATTCGTCAAGATGACCTGAAGTAGATAAATGAAGACATCAACGACACGGATCAACTTCTTCGTGAAGAGCAAGCCAGGATGAGAAGACCCGCTAGATTCGTAACCAAAACCTTTCCCCCTTTCATTACCTCTTAAATCTCGGGACAAGATTTCTTGTAGTGGAGGAGAATTGTTACGCCTGGATAATTAAGCTACAGTAACCCTCTACTAATGATGCCACGTCACCTCGATTTCTATTAATAAACTCGCGTAAGTTTAAAATGATTCAAATTCAAATTTTAATTAAAGGCTATCAATAAAGTTTTCAAATATTAAAACTAAAATGTTCGGAGTGAGCCAAATAATGCATAGGTAATTATGGCGAAGAAACCACACTTTTATAAAATCTTTAAATACTCTAAAATGATTTAAACCATAGAAAAAACAATTATATAAATGCCTTTGGTATTTTATAAATTGCTAAACTATTTTAATTCGGGGTAAAACTTTTTATGACAGTGGGTTATTCTGGAACATTATTTTAGGGCTATTGTTATATTTCTTGAACTAAAATTAATGTGTAACTAAAGAAAAGCAGAAAAGAATGAAAAAAGCAAAAAAAAAAGCGACCAAAAAAGGGCAAGCCCACTTCTCCTGGACCGTTTGGCCCGGTGGCCACCTTATTTGGCGGCCGATATAGCCTATATGGCCCTTGCTACCTCTTGAGCACTTTGCATTGGTTTTCCCTTGAAGAGGAAAGGGTGATGCGGCAAAGTAGCGTAAGTATTTCCCTCAGTTTTGAGAACCAAGGTATCAATCCGATGAAGAGGCTACGGCGTGAGTCCCTCGCACCTACACAAAACAAATAACTCCTGCAACCAACGCGATAAGGGGTTGTCAATCCCTTCACGGTCACTTACGAGTGAGATCTAATAGATATGATAGGATAATATTTTTGCTATTTTTATGATAAAGATGCAAAGTAAAATAAAAGCAAAGGAAATAACAAAGTGTTGGAAGATTAATATGATGAAGATAGACCGGGGGCCATAGGTTTCACTAGTGGCTTCTCGAAGAGCATAAGTATTTTACGGTGGGTGAGCAATTCTGTTGAGCAATTGTGAAATTGAGCATAGTTATGAGAATATCTAGGTATGATCATGTATATAGGCATCACGTCGAGACAAGTAGACCGACTCTGCTGCATCTACTACTATTACTCCACTCATCGACCGATATACTGCATGCATCTAGAGTATTAAGTTCACAAAAATGAAGTAGCCTTAAGCAAGATGACATGATGTAGAGGATAAATTCATGCAATATGATAAAAACCCCATCTTGTTATCCTCGATGGCAACAATACAATCGTTCCTTGCTGCCCCTCATCCTTTGGGAAAGGACACGCAAGATTGAACCCAAAGCTAAGCACTTCTCCCATTGCAAGAATGATCAATCTAGTAGGCCAAACCAAGCTGATAATTCATAGTGACTTGCAAAGATAACCAATCATACATAAAAGAATTCAGAGAAGATCCAAATATTGTACATAGATAATTTTGATCATAAACCCACAATTCATCAGTCTCAACAAACACACGAAAAAGAAGATTACATCGAATAGATCTCCGGGAGAGAGGGGATAACATTGTATTGAGATCCAAAAGAGAAAAGCCATCTAGCTAATAACTATGGACCGAAGGTGCGAGATAAACTACTCACACTTCATCGGAGAGGCTATGGTGTTGATGTAGAAGCCCTCCGTGATGGGTGTCCCCTCCGGCGAAGCTCTGGAACAAGCCCCAAGATGGGATCTCGTGGGTACAGAAGGTTGCGGCTGTGGAATTAGGTTTTTGGCTCCGTATCTGATCGTTTGGGGGTAAGTAGGTATATATAGGAGGAAGAATGCGTCGGTGGAGCAACAGGGGCCACGAGGTGGAGGCGCATACACAGGCGCCCCTACCTCGTGGCTTCCTCTTTTGTTTCTTGACGTAGGGTCCAAGTCTCCCAGATCATATTCTTCCTAAAAATCACGTTCCCGAAGGTTTCATTTCGTTTGGACTCCGTTTGGTATTCCTTTTACGCAAAACTACGAAATAGGCAAAAAACAGCAATTCTGGGTTGGGCCTCCGGTTAATAAGTTAGTCCCAAAAGTAATATAAAGTGAATAATAAAGCCCAATATTGTCCAAAATAGTAGATAATATAGCATGGAGCAATCAAAAATTATAGATCGTTGGAGCGTATCAAACATCACCGATCGTCTCCAGCGTATCTATAATTTTGATTGCTCCATGCTACTATCTACTGTTTTGAACTGAACTACTTTATATTATTTTAGGACTAACAGACAACAAGTATTTTTACCCACAAATGTTTGAAAAACAAAATATCAAGCGAGTCCAAGCGGAATGAAACAACCGAGCATGTTTCTCTCACGAATGTGATCCAGAGACTTGGACCTAAGCCAAGGAACAACGGAGGCGGTCACGAGGTGGGGCGCCCCACAAAGCGCGCCCTGCCTCGTGGGCCTTGTTGCTCCATCGGCGTACTCCTTCCTCCTATATATACCTATGTACCTAAGCTGATCGAACAAACAAAAACCTAAATCCACACGCCTATCCCGAGATCCCATCTTGCGGCTGTTAGGAGCTCTCGGAGAGGGCATCCATCGATTTTTTTGTCAAAAAGACCACTGTACAATCAATTGGCGAGAAAAAACCCCTGCGAGGCGATTTGACAAAAAGAACCCCATCGGCCGTGGCGGCGAGTAGCGACAGGCGACCGTGGCACTGCCGCCCGCGGTCTTGGCGGCAGCCCTGTCGCCCTGGCGTCGGCGGCGAGCTGCGTGGAATGGGAATCGGTGGCCTTGGCGGGCAGGAAGTGGCACTATGGACCCTGCCGCTGAGGGGTGGCGGCGGGGCTATGCTGGCCGGGCTGGCCGCCTCGGGGTGGCGGCGAGGCCTATTCATCGGCTTCAGCGGTGATCTCTTTGAAAAAAAAATCTCGTAGGATTCGATCTGTACCCATCCATTTGCCCTGCGCTGCGTATGTACAGCAGTACTTTGCTTGTTTAAAGAGGTGGACGTCCCATGGGCATGCAATGCATGACTGAGGACTTTGCTCGTGTTAACTACTGGAGTACTAGTAACTAAGCAAGGAATATAGGCGAGACGATGAATACGATTGCGAGCAGCGGCGATGAACAGGCTGCCACCAGCCTGAGGCGGCGGGCGAGGCAACTTCTGATCCTGCCGCTTGACCCCTCGGTGGCGAGGGTCCACAGCGCCAGCCCGTTCCGTTCGCTTGCCGATTTCCGTTCCATGCAGCACTGCCACGGCGAAGTGGCGGCGAGGCTGCCGCCTCACATCGTGGCGGCGGTGCCATGTCGCTTTGGCCGCTGCCGCCTGACCGAGGGTCTTTTTGTCAAATTATTTGAGAGGGTCTTTTTGACAATTTGATTCGCGGTGGTCTCTTTCGACAAAAAATCGGCATCCACCACGGAGGGCTTCTACATCAACACCATAGCCTCTCCGATGAAGTGTGAGTAGTTTACTTCAGACCTTCGGGTCCATAGCTAGTAGCTAGATGGCTTCTTCTCTCTTTTTGGATCTCTATACAATGTTCTCCCCCTCTCTCGTGGAGATCTATTCGATGTAATCTTCTTTTTGCAGTGTTTTTGTTGAGACCGATGAATTGTGGGTTTATGATCCAGCTTATCTATGAATAATATTTGAATCTTCTTTGAATTCTTTCATGTATGATTGAGTTATCTTTGCAAGTCTCTTCGAATTATCCGTTTGGTTTGGCCAACTAGATTGGTAGTTCTTGCAATGGGAGAAGTGCAAGCTTTGGGTTCAATCTTGCGGTGTCCTTACCGATGAAGAAGGGTTGCAAGGCCGTATTGTATTGTTGCCATCGAGGATAACAAGATGGGGTATGTATCATATTGCATGAATTTATTCCTCTACATCATCATCTTGCTTAAGGCGTTACTCTGTTTTAACTTAATACTCTAGATGCATGCTGGATAAGCGGTCGATGAGTGGAGTAATAGTAGTAGATGCAAAATCCTTTCGGTCTACTTGTCTCGGACGTGATTCCTATATACATGATCGTACCTAGATATACTCATAACTATGCTCAATTCTGTCAATTGCTCAACAGTAATTTGTTCACCCACCGTAGAATACTTATGCTCTTGAGAGAAGCCACTAGTGAAACCTATGGCCCCCGGGTCTATTCTCATCATATCAATCTCCATCCCTTTTATACTTGCTTTGTTTTTACTTTGCTTTTTACTTTTCACTTTGCAACTATATACCAAAAATACCAAAAATATTATCTCTATCAGATCTCACTCTCGTAAGTGACCGTGAAGTGATTGACAACCCCTAATCGCGTTGGTTGCGAGTAGCTATCGTTTTGTACAGGTACGAGGGACTTGTGCGTGGCCTCCTACTGGATTGATACCTTGGTTCTCAAAAACTGATGGAAATACTTACGCTACTGTGCTGCATCATCCTCTCCTCTTGGGAAAACCAGCATAAGCTCAAGGCGTAGCAAGAAGGATTTACGGCACCGTTGCCGGGAGTCTCATAAAAGTCAACCATACCAAGTACCGATCACAATCCCTATCTCTCGCATTACATTATTTGCCATTAGCCTCTCGTTTTCCTCTCCCCCACTTCACCCTTGCCGTTTTATTCGCCCTCTCTTTCCCAATCTCCTTCTCTTTTTCCCGTTGCCTTTTCCGCGTCTGTTTGTTTGCTCGTGTGTTGGATTGCTTGTTTGTCGCGATGGCTCAAGATGCTACCAAATCGTGTGACTTCACCAATACCAATAATAATGATTTCCTTAGCACTTCGATTGCTCCTCTTGCCAATACTGAATCTTGTGAAATCAATACTGCTTTGTTGAATCTTGTTATGAAAGATCAATTCGCCGGCCTTCCTATTGAAGATGCCGCTACTCATCTGAATAACCGTTGATTTATGTGATATGCAAAAGAAAAAAGATGTCGATAATGATGTCGTTAAGTTGAAGCTATTTCCTTTTTTGCTTAGAGATCGTGCTAAAGTGTGGTTTTCATCTTTGCCTAAAAATAGTATTGATTCTTGGAACAAGTGCAAAGATGCTTTTATCTATAAGTATTTTCCTCCCGCTAAGATTATCTCTCTTAGGAACGATATTATGAATTTTAAGAAACTTGATCATGAACATGTTGCACAAGCTTGGGAGAGAATGAAATTAATGATACGTAATTGTCCTACTCATGGTTTGAATTTGTGGATGATTATACAAAAAATTTATGTCGGATTGAATTTTGCTTCTAGAAATCTTTTAAATTGGCCGTGGGAGGCACTTATATAAATCACTCTAGGAGATGCTACTAAACTTCTATATAATATTATGGTTAATTATTCTCAATGGCATACTGAAAGTTCTACTAATAAAAAGTGCATGCGATAAAAGAAATCAATGTTTTGAGTGGAAAGATGGATGAACTTATGAAATTATTTGCTACTAAGAGTGTTTCTTGATCCTAATGATATGCCTTTGTCTACTTTGATTGAGAATAATAATGAATCTATGGATGTGAATTTTGTTGGTAGGAATAACTTTGGTAACAAGCAGCATTATAGAGAATTTTAATCCTAGGCCTTATCCTAGTAATCATTCTAATAATTATGGAAATTCCTACAACAACTCTTATGGAACTTTTAATAAGATGCCCTCTGAATTTGAGAATAGTGTTAAAGAGTTTATGAATTCACAAAAGAATTTTAATGCTTTGCTTGAAGAAAAATTGCTTAAAGTTGATGATTTTGCTAGGAACACTGATAGAATTTCTCTTGATGTTGATTCTTTAAAGCTTAGATCTATTCCTCCTAAGCATGATATCAATGAGTCTCTCAAAGCTATGAGAATTTCCATTGATGAGTGCAAAGAAAGAACCGCTAGGATCGTGCTTCCAAAGATGCCTTTATTAAAGCGTGTTCTTTTAATCCCTATGAAAATCAAGATGAAGTTCTAAAAGTTATTGATGCGTCCCCTATTAAATCTTTGTTTTGCAATATGAATCTTGATGAAACTTAATATGATCTTCCCTTGCCTAGAAGGCGTTCTAAGAATTCGGAATTTTTAGATCTTGGCGATGAAATTGATAAAAGTGGGATTGAAAGAAATAAAAATCTAGATGTTGCTAAACCCACTATATTGGATCTCAATGAATTTAATTATGAAAATTGCTCTGTAATTGATTGTATTTCCTTGTTGCAATCCGTGCTAAATTCTCCTCATGCTTATAGCCAAAATAAGGCCTTTACCGAACACATTGTTGATGCCTTGATGCAATCTTATGAAGAAAAACTTGAGTTGAAAGTTTCTATCCCTAGGAAACTCTATGATGAGTGGGAACCTACTATCAAAATTAAAATTAAAGATCATGAGTTTAATGCTTTGTGTGATTTGGGTGCTAGTGTCTCTACTATTCCCAAAACTTTGTGTGATTTGCTAGATTTCCGTGACTTTGATGATTGCTCTCTAAACTTGCATCTTGCAGATTCCACTATTAAAAAGACTATGGGAGGAACTAATGATGTTCTTATTGTTGCAAATAGGAATTATGTGCCCGTAGATTTTATCGTTCTTGATATAGATTGCAATCCTTCATGTCCTATTATTCTTGGTAGACCTTTCCTTAGAACGATTGGTGCAATTATTGATATGAAGGAAGGGAATATTAGATTCTAATTTCCGTTAAAGAAAGGAATGGAACACTTTCCTCAAAAGAAAATAAAATTACCATATGAATCTATTATGAGAGCCACTTATGGATTGCCTACCAAAGATAGCAATACCTAGATCTATCCTCGCTTTTATGCCTAGCTAGGGCGTTAAGCGATAGCGCTTGTTGGGAGGCAACCCAATTTTATTTTAGTTTTTAAGTTTTGCTTATTTTAGGAATAAATAATCCATCTAGCCTCTGTTTAGATGTGGTTTTATGTTTTAATTAGTGTTTTGCCAAGTTAAACCTATTGGATCTTCTTGGATGATAGTTATTTGATCTTGCTGTAATTTCCAGAAACTTTGCGCTCAGTGCGAATTTTAAAAATAACCAGAACGTGATAAAATACTGATTCAATTTATGCTGATCAATAAAAAAATTTCCAGGTCTTCCAAGTTTGGTAGAATTTTTGAGTTCAGAAGTTTGCGCTAGTTACAGATTACTACAGACTGTTCTGTTTTGACAGATTCTGTTATCGTGTGTTGTTTGCTTATTTTGATGAAGATATGGCTAGTAAAATAGTTTATAATCCATAGAAGTTGTAATACAGTAGGTTTAACACCAATATAAATAAATAATGAGTTCATTACAGTACCTTAAAGTAGTATTTTGTTTTCTTTCTCTAACAGACTCACGAGATTTCTATTGAGTTTTGTGTTGTGAAGTTTTCTAGTTTTGGGTGAATTCTTTTGATGGATTATGGAACAAGGAGTGGCAAGAGCCTAAGCTTGGGGATGCCCATGGCACCCCAATATAATCAAGGACACCAAAATTCAAAGCTTGGGGATGCCCGGAAGGCATCCCTCTTTAAATCCACTTCCATCGGTAATTTACTTGGAGCTATATTTTATTCACCACATGATATGTGTTTTCCTTGGAGCGTCTTGTATTATTTGTGTCTTAGCTTGTTAGTTTACCACAATCATCCTTGCTTTACACACCTTTTGAGAGAGCCATACATGAATTGGAATTTGATAGAATACTCTTTGTGCTTCACTTATATCTTTTGAGCTTGATAGTTTTGCTCATAGTGCTTCACTTATATCTTTTAGCGTGATAATTTTTGCTCTAGTGCTTCACTTAGATCTTTTAGAACGCGGTGGTGGATTTGTTTGAAGAAACTTGATCTCTCATGCTTCACTTAGACTATTTTGAGAGTCGTTAATAGCATGGTAATTTGCTTAATGTTAATATACTTGGTATTCAAGATATGTGAAACTTTCTTTTGAGTCGTTGAATACTAAGATAAGTTTGATGCTTGATAATCATTTTGAGATATGAAGATAGTGATATTAGAGTCATGCTAGTTGAGTAGTTGTGAATTTAAAGAATACTTGTGTTGAAGTTTGTTATTCCGTAGCATGCACGTATGGTGAACCGTTATGTGATGAACTCGGAGCATGATTTATTTATTGATTGTCTTCCTTATGAGTGGCGGTCGGGGACGGCGATGGTCTTTCCTACCAATCTATCCCCTAGGAGCATCGTGTAATAATTTTCTTTGATAACTTCTAGATTTTGCAATAAGTATATGAGTTCTTTATGACTAATATTGAGTCCATGGATTATCGCACTCTTTCCCATCCTTCCACCATTGCTAGCCTCTCAATACCGCACTTTTAGCGGTATCATACACCACCATATACCTTCCTCAAAACAGCCACCATATCAACCTATCATGGCATTTCCATAGCCATTCGAGATATATTGCCATGCAACTTTCCTTTATTCCGTTTATTATGACACCCTCCACCATTGTCATATTGCTAGCATGATCATGTAGTTGACATCGTATTTGTGGCAAAGCCACCATTCATAATTCTTTCATACATGTCACTCATGTTTCATTGCATATCGATTACACGCGGAGGCATTCATATAGAGTCATATTTTGTTCTAAGTATCGAGTTGTAATTGTTGAGTTGTAAGAAAAATAAAAGTGTGATGATCATCATTATTAGAGCATTGTCCCAAGTGAGGAAAGGATGATGGAGACTATGATTCCCCACAAGTCGGGATGAGACTCGGACGAAAAAAAGAGGCCAAAAAAAAAAAGAAAAGGCGCAAATAAAAAATGAGAGAAAAGAGAGAGGGACAATGCTACCATCCTTGTACCACACTTGTGCTTCAAAGTAGCACCTTGATCTTCATGATAGAGAGTCTCTCATTTTGTCACTTTCATATACTAGTGGGGATTTTTCATTATAGAACTTGGCTTGTATATTCCAATGATGGGCTTCCTCAAATGCCCTAGGTCTTCGTGAGCAAGCGAGTTGGATGCACACCCACTTAGTTTCTTTTGTTGAGCTTTCATATACTTATAGCTCTAGTGCATCTGTTGCATGGCAATCCCTACTCACTCACATTGATATCTATTGATGGGCATCTCCATAGCCGTTGATCGCCTAGTTGATGTGAGACTATCTTCCTGTTTTGTCTTCTCCACAACCACCATTCTATTCCACATATAGTGCTATATCCATGGCTCACGCTCATGTATTGCGTGAAGATTGAAAAAGTTTTGAAAATTTTAAAGTATGAAAACATTGCTTGGCTTGTCATCGGGGTTGTGCATGATTTAAATATTTTGTGTGGGGAAGATGCAGCATAGCCAGACCATATGATTTTGTAGGGATAACTTTCTTTGGCCATGTTATTTTGAGAAGACATAATTGCTTAGTTAGTATGCTTGAAGTATTATTATTTTTTATGTCGATATGAACTTTTGTCTTGAATCTTTCGGATCTGAATATTCATACCATGATTAAGAAGATTTACATTGAAATTATGCCAAAGTATCACTCCGCATCAAAAATTCTCATTTTATCATTTACCTACTAGAGGACGAGCAGAATTAAGCTTGGGGATGCGATCGTCTCCAACGTATCTATAATTTTGATTGCTCCATGCTACTTTATCTACTGTTTTGGACTATATTGGGCTTTACTTTCCACTTTTATATTATTTTGGGACTAACCTATTAGCTGGAGGCCCAGCCAGGTGTTGTTTTTGCCTTTTTAGTGTTTGAAGAAAGCAGAATATCAAACGAGTCCAAGCGGAATGAAACCTTTGGAAGCGTGATTTTCTCACGAGCGTGATCCGGAGACTTGGACCCTCGCCAAGGAACAGCGGAGGCGGTCACGAGGTGGGCGCCCCAGTGCGCCCCGCCTCGTGGGCCCCTGTTGCTCCACCGGCGTACTCCTTCCTCCTATATACCTCGTACCCCAAAGCGATAAGAACAGGAGCCAAAACATAATTCCACCACCGCAACTTCCTGTATCCACGAGATCCCATCTTGGGGCCTGTTAGGAGCTCCGGGGAGGGCATCCACCACGGAGGCTTCTACATCAACACCATAGCCTCTCCGATGAAGTGTGAGTAGTTTACTTCAGACCTTGGGTCCATAGTTAGTAGCTAGATGGCTTCTTCTCTCTTTTGGATCTCAATACAATGTTCTCCCCCTCTCGTGGAGATCTATTCGATGTAATCTTCTTTTTGCGGTGTGTTTGTTGAGACCGATGAATTGTGGGTTTATGATCCAGCTTATCTATGAATAATATTTGAATCTTCTCTGAATTCTTTTATGTATGATGGAGTTATCTTTGCAAGTCTCTTCGAATTATCCGTTTGGTTTGGCCAACTAGATTGATAGTTCTTGCAATGGGAGAAGTGCATGGCTTTGGGTTCAATCTTGCGGTGTCCTTACCCAGTGACAGAAGGGGTTGCAAGGCACGTATTGTATTGTTGCCATCGAGGATAACAAGATGGGGTATTTATCATATTGCATGAATTTATTCCTCTACATCATGTCATCTTGCTTAAGGCGTTACTCTGTTTTAACTTAATACTCTAGATGCATCTTTGGATAGCGGTCGATGAGTGGAGTAATAGTAGTAGATCAGAATCGTTTGGTCTACTTGTCTCGGATGTGATGCCTATATACATGATCATACCTAGATATACTCATAACTATGCTCAATTCATCAATTGCTCAACAGTAATTTGTTCACCACCGTAGAATACTTATGCTCTTGAGAGAAGCCACTAGTGAAACCTATGGCCCCGGGTCTATTATCATCATATCAATCTCCATCACTTTTATACTTGCTTTGTTTTACTTTGCTTTTTACTTTTCACTTTGCATCTATATACCAAAAATACCAAAAATATTATCTCTATCAGATCTCACTCTCGTAAGTGACCATGAAGGGATTGACAACCCCTAATCGCGTTGGTTGCGAGTAGCTATCGTTTTGTGCAAGTATGAGGGACTTGTGCGTGGCCTCCTCTTGGATTGATACCTTGGTTCTCAAAACTGAGGGAAATACTTACGCTATTGTGCTGCATCATCCTCTCCTCTTTGGGAAAACCAGCATAAGCTCAAGGCGTAGCAATCCCCAAGCTTAATTCCTGCTCATCCTCGAGTAGGTAAATGATAAAAACAGAATTTTTGATGCGGAGTGCTACTTGGCATAATTTCAATGTAATTCTTCTTAATTGTGGTATGAATATTCAGATCCAAAAGATTCAAGACAAAAGTTTAATATTGAGATAAAAATAATAATACTTCAAGCATACTAACTAAGCAATCATGTCTTCTCAAAATAACATGGCCAAAGAAAGTTATCCTACAAAATCATATAGTCGGCTATGCTCTATCTTCACCACACAAAGTATTTAAATCATGCACAACCCGATGACAAGCCAAGCAATTGTTTCAGACTTTTAACATTCTCAAACTTTTTCAATCTTCACGTAATACATGGCGTGAGCCATGGACATAGCACTTTATGTGGAATAGAATGGTGGTTGGGAGAAGACAAAAAGGGAAGATAGTCTCACATCATCTAGGCGTATCAGCGGGCTGTGCAGATGCCCATCAATATATATCAATGTGAGTGAGTAGGGATTGCCATGCAGCGGATGCACTAGAGCTATAAGTATATGAAAGCTCAACAAAATAAACTAAGTGGGTGTGCATCCAAATCGCTTGCTCACGAAGACCTAGGGCATTTGAGGAAGCCCATCATTGGAATAGACAAGCCAAGTTCTATAATAAAATTTCCCACTAGTATATGAAAGTGACAAAATGAGAGACTCTCTATCATGAAGATCATGGTGCTACTTTGAAGCACAAGTGTGGTAAAAGGATAGTAACATTGTCCCTTCTCTCTTTTCTCTCATTTTTTATTTGGGCCTTTTCTCTCTTTTTATGGCCTCTTTTTTTCGTCAGGAGTCTCATCGACTTGTGGGGAATCATAGTCTCGATCATCCTTTCCTCACTTGCTACAATGCTCTAAAATGATGATCATCACACTTTTATTTTATTACAACTCAACAATTACAACTCGACACTTAGAACAAAATATGACTCTATATGAATGCCTCGTGATGCAGGATATGCAATGAATCAAGAATGACATGTATGAAAGAATTATAAGCGGTGGCTTTGCCACAAATACGATATCAACTACATGATCATGCAAAGCAATATGACAATGATGGGCGTGTCATAATAAGCGGAGCAGTGGAAAGTTGCATGGCAATATATCTCATAATGGCTATAGAAATGCCATGATAGGTAGGTATGGTGGCTGTTTTGAGGAAGGTTTATGGTGGGTGTATGATACCGTGAAAAGTGCGCGGTATTAGAGGCTAGCAATGGTGGAAGGAAGAAGAGTGCGTATAATCCATGGAATCAACATTAGTCATAAAGAACTCATATACTTATTGCAAACATCTACAGGTTATCAAAGAAAAGTATTACGCGCATGCTCCTAGGGGGATAGATTTGTAGGAAAAGACCATCGCTCGTCCCCGACCGCCACTCATAAGGAAGACAATCAATAAATAAATAATGCTCCGACTTCATCACATAATGGTTCACCATACGTGCATGCTACGGGAATCAAAAACTTTAACACAAGTATTTCTCAAATTCACAACTACTCAACTAGCATGACTCTAATATCACTATCTTTATATCTCAAAACAATTATCAAGCATCAAACTTCTCATAGTATTCAACACACTCATAAGAAAGTTTTTACAAATCTTGAATACCAATCATATTATGATTATTTAAGAAAATTACCATGCTATTTAAGACTCTCAAAATAATCTAAGTGAAGCATGAGAGATCAATAGTTTCTATAAAACAAATCCACCACCGTGCTCTAAAAGATATAAGTGAAGTACTAGAGCAAAATTATATAACTCAAAAGATATAAGCGAAGCACATAGAGTATTCTAACAAATTCCAAATCATGTATGGCCTTATCAAAAGGTGTGTATAGCAACGATTATTGTGGTAAACTAAAAAGCAAAGACTCAAATCATACAAGACGCTCCAAGCAAAACACATATCATGTGGTGAATAAAAATATAGCTCCAAGTAAAGTTACCGATGGAAGTAGACGAAAGAGGGGATGCCTTCCGGGGCATCCCCAAGCTTGGGATTTTTGGTGTCCTTAGATTATCTTGGGGGTGCCTTGGGCATCCCCAAGCTTATGCTCTTGCCACTCCTTGTTCCATAATCCATCAAAATATTTCACCCAAAACTTGAAAAGTTCACAACACAAAACTCAACAAAAAATCTCGTGAGCTCCGTTAGCGAAAGAAAACAAAAGACCACTTCAAGGTACTGTAATTAACTTATTCTTTATTTATATTTGTGTTGAAACTACTTTATTTAAACTTCTCTATGGTTTATAAACTATTTTACTAGCCATAGATTCATCAAAATAAGCAAACAACACACGAAAAACAGAATCTGTCAAAAACAGAACAGTCTGTAGTAATCTGTAACTAAAGCAAACTTCTGGAACTCCAAAATATCAGCAAAAATAGGAAGACCTAGGCAATTTGTTTATTGATTAGAAGCATTTGGAATAAGTATTTTATCACATTCTGGTGATTTTTAACAATTGTTTTCGTGAACAGAAAGTTTCTGGAAATTACAGCAAGATCAATTAACTATCATCCAAGAAGATCCTATAGGTTTAACTTGGCACAAACACTAATTAAAACATAAAAACACATCTAACCAGAGGCTAGAACAAATATTTATTCCTAAAACAAGCAAAAGAAAAAATAAAAATAAAATTGGGTTGCCTCCCAACAAGCGCTATCATTTAACGCCCTAGCTAGGCATAAAAGCAAGGATAGATCTACGTATTGCCATCTTTGGTAGGCAATCCATAAGTGGCTCTCATGATAGATTCATATGGTAATTTTATTTTCTTCCTAGGGAAGTGTTCCATGCCTTCCTTTAATGGAAATTGGAATCTAATATTCCCTTCCTTCATATCAATAATTGCACCAATTGTTCTAAGGAAAGGTCTACCAAGAATAATAGGACATGAAGGATTGCAATCTATATCAAAACGATAAAATCTCGGGCACATAATTCCTATTAGCAACAATAAGAACATCATTAATTCTTCCCATAGGTTTCTTAATAGTGGAATCCATAAGGTGCAAGTTTAGAGAGCAATCATCAAAATCACGGAAATCTAGCAAATCACACAAAGTTTTGGGAATAGTGGAAACACTAACACCCAAATCACATAAAACATAGAACTCATGATCCTTAATCTTAATTTTAATAGTAGGTTCCCACTCATCATAAAGTTTTCTAGGAATAGAAACTTCCAACTCAAGCTTTTCTTCATAAGATTGCATCAAGGCATCAACGATATGTTTAGTAAGCGCTTTATTTTGACTATAAGCATGAGGAGAATTTGCACGGATTGCAACAAGGAAATACAATCAATCAAAGAGCAATTTTCGTAATTAAATTCCTTGAAATCCAAAATAGTGGGTTTAGCAACATCTAGTGTTTTGATTTCTTCAATCCCACTTTTATCAATTTTAGCATCAAGATCTAAAAACTCGAATTTTTGGAGCGCCTTCTAGGTAAAGGTGGATCATATTCAGTCCCATCATTATCAAGATTCATATTGCAAAACAATAGGGACACATCAATAACTTTTAGATCTTCATCTTTATTTTCATAGAAATCTAGTTTAGCGGCCATCTTATTAACTAAGGTAGCTGCTTATCCAATATTTCAGCGATCAACTTCTCAAGGCGAGCAATTTGGGATCTTAAACCATCAAATTCTTTAGACATATCATCGAGCTCTTTATTCATATAACTCATAAAACTTTTTGTTCCTTAAGCTCGTTTACGAAGAAATTATTATGCTCAAATTGCAAAACCATAAAACTCTGGCGTTGCTTTGATCTCTTCTAACCTTTTAAGGTGAAGGTCACCAAATCTAGGTAGAGCAATCGTGACAAGCAAGCAATCAACACACGAGCAGACAAAAAGCAAGCGAAAGAAGCGAGCGAAAAAGAGAGGCGAATAAAATGGCAAGGGTGAAGTGGGGGAGAAAGCGAGAGGCAAATGGCAAATAATGTAATGCGGGAGATAAGGGATTGTGATGGGTACTTGGTATGTTGACTTTTGCGTAGACCTCCCTGGCAACAGCGTCAAAAATCCTTCTTGGTACCTCTTGAGCACTGCGTTGGTTTTCCCTTGAAGAGGAAAGGGTGATGCAGCAAAGTAGCGTAAGTATTTCCCTCAGTTTTTGAGAACCAAGGTATAAATCCAGTAGGAGGCTACGCGTGAGTCCCTCGCACCTACACAAAACAAATAACTCTTCGCAACCAATGCGATAAGGGGTTGTCAATCCCTTCACGGTCACTTAGGAGAGTGAGATCTGATAGATATGATAGGATAATATTTTTGGTATTTTCATGACAAAGATGCAAAGTAAAATAAAAGCAAAGTAAAAAGCAAAGGAAATAACAAAGTGTTGGAAGATTAATCGATGAAGATAGACCGGGGCCATAGGTTTCACTAGTGGCTTCTCTCAAGAGCATAAGTATTTTACGGTGGGTGAGCAATTCTTGTTGAGCAATTGTGAGAATTGAGCATAGTTATGAGAATATCTAGGTATTATCATGTATATAGGCATCACGTCCGAGACAAGTAGACCGACTCCTGCCTGCATCTACTACTCTTACTCCACTCATCGACTGCTTTCCAGCATGCATCTAGAGTATTAAGTTCATAAAAACAGAGTAACACCTTAAGAAAGATGACATGATGTAGAGGGATAAATTCATGCAATATGATAAAAACCCCATCGTGTTATCCTCGATGGCAACAATACAATCGTGCCTTGCTGCCCCTCATCCTTTGGGAAAGGACACATAAGATTGAAACCAAAGCTAAGCACTTCTCCCATTGCAAGAAAGATCAATCTAGTAGGCCAAACCAAACTGATAATTCGAAGATACTTGCAAAGATAACCAATCATACATAAAAGAATTCAGAGAAGATTCAAATATTGTTCATAGATAATCTTGATCATAAACCCACAATTCATCGGTCTCAACAAACACACATAAAAAGAAGATTACATCGAATAGATCTCCACGAGAGAGGGGAGAACATTGTATTGAGATCCAAAAGAGAAGAAACCATCTAGCTAATAACTATGGACCCGAAGGTTTGAGGTAAACTACTCACACTTCATGGGAGAGGCTATGGTGTTGATGTAGAAGCCCTCCGTGATGGGTGTCCCCTCCGTGAGCTCGAACAGGCCCCAAGATGGGATCTCGTGGGTACGAGAAGGTTGCGGCGGTGGAATTAGGTTTTGGCTCCGTGTCGATCGTTTGAAGTGCGTAGGTATATATAGGAGGAAGAATGCGTCGGTGGAGCAAGGGGGCCACGAGGGTGGAGGCGCGCCGTTGGGGGTGGTGGCGCTCCCCTACCTCGTGGCTTCCTCTTTTGTTTCTTGACATAGGGTCCAAGTCTCCCGGATCATATTCTTCCTAAAAATCACGTTCCCGAAGGTTTCATTCCGTTTGGACTCCGTTTGATATTCCTTTTCTGCGAAACTCTGAAATAGGCAAAAAACAACAATTCTGGGCTGGGCCTCCGGTTAATAGGTTAGTCCCAAAAGTAATATAAAAGTGAATAATAAAGCCCAATATTGTCCAAAACAGTAGATAATATAGCATGGAGCAATTAAAAATTATAGATACGTTGGAGACGTATCACCCCTCACCACGTGACCTAACTGAACCCCTCCCCCACGATCCCCACAACCCCCCCCCCCCCCCCCGCCTGGATCTGGATCGCGCCCCGGCGTGACCGGACCCCGCCGCCTCATCCCTACGCCCCGTCGCCGGCGTCGCTCGTCTCCGTCGTCGCCTCCCCATCTCCTCCCCACGCCAGACCTCCTCGACCTCCTCCCCGACGGCCTCCCCAAGCCACGCTGCGCCCCGTCACCGCTCGCCGTCTCTGGAGCCACCTCGCCGACGCCGCCCCACAGCCTCTTCCTCACCGGACCGCACCGAGCCTCGCCGCCCTCTTCTCGTCAACGGGGGTGAGCTCCCCGTCGGCCCCCGTCTGTCTCCCCCCTCCGTACGCTGCACCCCATGCCGTCCCGTTGTCGCGCCGGCCTCTGCGTGGTCGTGCCCTGTCGCGGCTCTCGCACACCCGCGCATGTCCCCCTCTGCGCCCGTCGCCTGCGCCGACTCTGCCTCTGCTAGTCCCCGCGGCCGTCGCCACACCCGCCCCCTACAGTGCCTCCCGGTCGCGTTGCGTCGCGCGCGCGCCCGTGCGTGCCCGTGCCCTGCTGATTCTCCCGCGCCATGCTCCTCTGCCTGCGCACTTGTGTTGCTGCATGCTGCCTTTGCTGCAGAGCCCACCCGCTCGTCCCTTCGTTGCCCGCGCGGCAATTCCTGCAAGATCCCATGCCATCGCCATCGTACCTGTGGTCGCCGGCGCACGTAGCGCTTCGAACCGGCCTCTGTGCCGCTGGCTAGCAGGCCCTGATCATTAGATTAGGGTGCTAACCCACTAATTAGCACGGACCAGAACACTTAGTGGCACTAATAGATGGGCCTAGGGTCTTCAAACACTAACAAAGGGAAAACCCTAAACTATCACTGACAGTGGGGCCCTACCCCCTGAGAACGTTATAATAACAATAAAGATTTAAACTAAAAAATAATAATTACATTAATTAATTAGTTAAATAAATTAATTAACAATTAATCCTGCTAATTAAATTAATTAACCTGTTTTAGTTAATCTCGATCAATGACATGCGGGACCCACGCCCGAGTTGACGATCAGCATACATTGACTCTTGGCGTCATCTTGACATCGGTGGCGCTATTCTGATAATGTTAGAATTAAATAGATAAATAAATTCAGAAAATGATTAAAACTTTAGAAAAGCATAGAAAATAAAGCGTAGCTCGGATGAAAATGTCTTTTACATGAAAGTTGCTCGAGCAGCGAGGCGAATCCGAATACACAGCCGTTAAGTCGCCACACATCCCTAACATAGCAAACTACGCAACTTTCCCCTCCGGTTCATCGTAAAAGCGAAACACCAGGAATACTTTTCGGATGATTCCCCCTTCGCGGTATCACCTACTACGCGTTTGGGCACCCCCTAACTAGCTTCGTTGTCATGCAATGCATCGTCATGCGTATGTTTGCATTATATTTATTATTTCTTCCCCCTCTTCTCTGCTAGACTCCGAGACCGACACCGCTGCTACCTAGATCGACGATTGTGTTGACGACCTCGCCTTCTTGCAGTGTGGCGCCCGATTTAATCGTACACTAATCATGCCGCAAATGTATGCGATCAAGATCGAGACTCACGGGAAGATATCACAACACAACTCTACAAATAAAATAAGTCATACAAGCATCATAATACAAGCCCGGGGCCTCGAGGGCTCGAATACAAGTGCTCGATCATAGGCGAGTCGTGAAGCAACAATATCTGATCTGAGACATAAGTTAAACAAGTTGCCATAAGATGGCTAGCACAAAGCTGGGATCTGGATCGAAGAGAACAGGCCTCCTGCAGGATCCTCCTAGGTCACTCTTAGTGCGTCATCGGTGGTGGGCTGCGTAGTAGTAGGCGCCTCGAGTAGTAGTCGTCATAGGCGGCGTCGTCGCTCTGGGCTCCATCGTCGATTGCAGCAATCGAGTAGAGATAGGGAAAAGGGGAACAAGGCAACCGTGAGTACTCATCAAAGTACTACTTAAGCAAGAACTACACTACATATGCATGGATATATGTGTAAAGGCCATATCGGTGGGTGAGCTGCGAGAAAGCGAGAATAAGAGGGGATAGCTAGTCTTAACGAAGACTACGCTTCTGGACACCGGCCTTACAACAGACAGAAGAGGACAACGGAAGTCCTCCAAATAACATCATATAGCAATAATCCTACCCGGCAATCCCCTGCTCATAACCACGGCGAGGCGACCACGGTTATATCGGCACTTGGAAGGGTGTGTTTTATCAAGTATCCGGTTCTAGTTGTCATAAGCTCAAGGTACAACTCCAAGTCGTCCTGTTACGAAGATCACGGCTATCCGAATAGATTAACTTCCTGCGAGGGTGCACCATCTTACCCGGCAGCTTGATCCCATTTGGCGGACACACTTTCTGGGTCATGCCGGCGCGGAAGATCAACGCGTCGCAGCCCCACCTAAACTGTGAGAGGCCAACCGCGGTCTAAACCTAAGCGCAGCAGTGCAGGCCCCGCCATACTGAGCACACACACTGCACGTTCGTCTGTGACGGAGCAGACCTAGCCCATCGAGCGTTCGGTCCAATCCGGTAGCGCGCCGCTCGTCGTGACGTCTGAAATGCCGGTGATACCACGGCGGCGGGATACCCATAACTACTCCAGCGTAGATGGTTAGTGCGTATAAGCTCGTAATAGCTGTAACATCCCAAATTTTCCTATTTGGAATGTTTTACAATTATAGCTAAGCATCCTATGCATCTGTTTGAATTTAAATACCATTTGGAGTTTGAGAGAGTTTTGAATTTGAAATTTGAATTCCAAACTTTGGCATGTGAAACAATTCCAAAACCAAGCTGATAAATACTTGATCAAAAGTATGAGAGGAGCAAACATGACACTCCAAAAATATCAGAGGAAACAATGCCAAAAGAATTGGATTCAAATCTGAATTTTATTTGAATTTGAAAAAAATGAATTTTCATAAAGTTGGGATTTTGCCTTTGGAAAAATGTTCAAATGAAAGGGAATATTCCCCTGATCATTTTGGTATATATATACCCTATATAAAATATTTATAGTTTAGGTTTTATTTTTGGTTTTGTTTTTATTAAAAAAATTAAAGAAAAAGACTTTGAGGCCCGGCCGAGCCACCCAGGCCAGCCAGCGCCACGCGCCTCGGCCACCCAGCGCACGAGGCCCGGCCACCGGCCCACTAGGCCACAGGCGGCCAGCCCGACAGCCCGCGCCTCCCCTCGCCCGAATCCCTAGGATCCGGTCGGCCGCCCAAAACCCCTCCCTCTCTCAGCGACCCGTGGCCCCACCCTCTCTTCTTCCCCCTCGCCCACGAAACGGACCTCGCCGGAGATCCGCCGGATCCCGAAGGATCCGGGATCTCCAATCACCCCCGATGCCCTTCCGCCCCTCGCCCGACCCCCTGGCTATATAAGCCGAGGCCCCACCCATTCCCCCTTAGCCACGCATGGAGCCCTCTCCTCTCTCTCCCGAAAGCTTGCGGGGCCAGGCTCAACCCCCGCCAAAACCCTCGCCGTCGCCGCCTGGTGCCCCGAACCTCCCAACCCCAGAACCCTTCCCGAGCTTCCCGCGTCTCCCAGCGTCTCCCGGCTTCGCCGGCCTTCAAGCCCGGACACTCTCGCCGCCCGCCGCCCGGCGTCGCGAGTCCGGTGAGTCCCCGGTTTTCCCCTCCACCGTCCGATCCCAATCGGGTGGATAGGATTAGAACCCCCGAAGGGGTACGTTTTTATTAGAAAACCGGCCGGCCCGATGCGGTTTATTTTTAAGTTAGGTTTTATTTAGTTAGGCCGGTTCTGTTAGTTAAACCCTAGGCCCGTTTAGACTATCTGACGCACTGTGCACAGTTTAGGCCCATTAGGCATTTTTCTTTTTATTTTGATTTTCTGTTTTAGCCGAATAGTTCCAATTTTCAAAAATGTGTATCTTTTGTTCTGTTTAATATTTTTGAGTGATTCTTTTTTTGTTGGATTGCAAATTTTATGTAGTTTCTGAAAAACATATATTTAGCTATGTTAAAAATAATTAAAAATGCTTTAATATTGTTTTAGTCAGAATAGCAAATCTGCTATAGTTTTAGTTAGAAAAATTATTTTTGCATGATTCTTTTTCCATCACTTTATTTTGGTATTGCCAAACCCTAGAAATTAACTTTGGTATTTTAGGATTAATAAATAATTAATTCTAGGCAGAATCCTATTAATCCTAATTAATTGGTTAGTTCTGTTTTCCTAATTAATTAATTAGTAAATTAATTTATTTTTAACTTGTGATTAGTTATTCTAGGTTAGTTTCTGTCACTCCATTAGATGAACTTTTATTTACAATTAATAAAAGTTTTAAATTATTTCTTAATAGAAATTTGGATTAGGCCTAAAGTGAGTTTTATAATAGCTATTTAGTTAATTCTTTTTGCTCCTAGTTGCTTAGTTAATCCTTTTCTGTTAAGTTAACCTAAAACCATGATTAGGTCATATTGAGGAATTTTTGTTAAATAAAAACTATTTTTGCTATTGTTTGGAATAGGGAAAAACTTTGAATTTGATTTCTTTGAGTTTTCCTTTTGATTTGGTTTTGATTGTTTGGTTGTGTTATATTATCTTTGTTATCTTGTGTGATCCTCTTGCTTTGTGCTTATTATGTTATTGTTTGTCTCGGTAGAGTTCAGTCTGAAGCTTGCTACTCGACTCTTTAGCTTCGAGGATCATCAGCAAGGCAAGTTTTGATCATGTTATTTCTATACCTATGTTTTGTGCATTAGTAGTTGTCACCACCCACCATTGCATGCAGTAGTGATAATCTTGAAGTCATTAAACTTGAGTAGTATCATGTGGTAGGATGAACCAATCCCTTGTTACCATGGCCCGGGGCGTAGTAGTTATTTTGCTATGCTCGTGAGGCGGGATTTGGGATGAGTGAAATTCATAAGTAAGATGTGAGAGTCAATGATGATGATGATGACCCCATGGACTACAATGATCAAGATGGACTTGGAAAATCACTCTTTGGGTGGAGGGCGGTTGTGGGCACCTGGAGCACCAGTGGTGGCGGGATGCATGGAGAAGCGCCATGACATCCTGCGGAAAGCTTCACCCAGCCACGAAGAGAGGATGGATGCCCCATGACGAAGCTTACATGCGGCCGCAAGCCATTATGGGCTCTGGCTGGGTTGACCCTTATAGTGAAGCTGGCTGGGCGGTACTACGAGAAGTAGGCGAGCGGTAGGGTTGGATGGGTACGGCGGTGGCGGAAGAACTCTTTGGAAGACCTGTTTCATTCGTCCGTCTTCAAACACCATGAAGTGCGAAGACTTTAAAGGAGGAATGATTCTTGCGGGAAAGTCGCAAACCTCTGCAGTGTTATAACCTAATCGATTAGCCGTGTCCCGATTCACGGACATTTGAGCATCTGGACCTTGGAAGTATTCGGATATCTCAACACTTAACTCTAATAAATTAATTTGATGGGTTTATGACTTAATAATAATTTGGGAGCGAGATATTGGTTGGCGGAACCATCTCAATAACTACCAATAATTTGTAGTAATTTGCAAATAAGTCCTTTGTAGTAGGATAAAATTGGCTTTACATAAAATGATGAAACTTAGAGCTCCAGACCAATTATGCATATAGAGTTAGTAACTTTATTATTGTTGTTCTTCGTAACTTGCGACTTATTCCAAAAGCTGACCTACATGGCTACAAGCGTATTATGTTGCGAGAGATATATTCGATCGGGAGTGAGGCTACGCTCGGCGCTTAGCGATTGCCCTTTGAGTCGGATGGACTCGCTTTACCTCGGCGCTTCCGCAGCATTTTAGTTTATTTCTCATGAGTTGGCCTTGAGCGAATTTATTCCTTGTAATAAAGACTCTATATGAGAATCGATTAATGATATTCAGGTGTGATTGAACTTTGATTACTTTATCGATGTCTTGTGAGTACCGGCATGATCTTGGGATGAATGCAGACACGGAGATTTGACGATTTTGGGTCGGTCGCTCTGAGATGGTATCGAGCACCTGCTGACCGTGGATCGTAACCCCTAGGATCGGAAAGCCATAGCGAGACCATTTACTTTGAACCCTTTTCATTCTATACTTCTTCTCGATCTATTCGACTCTTCTCTCCTTTACAACATTCTAGATGGCGTCGAGTTCACCCCGGTTTTGCTACGGAGTTACGCGGCCCGATGAGGCGATGCCCTTGGAAGGAAGCTGGTCGAGATGGTGAAGCTGCTGAAGATTGCTCGCCCTCGATCCTTTGGAAACCCACTAATGCACTTCAAGCGGACACCGCTTCTGAGTTGAGGTGCATATCCCGGGAGGACCTTTGGAGGGCTTGCGGAACCTATCAACTTTGAGTTCACGAGTTCAAGCTGGATCATCGGAAGAGGCGTGGCGATCTACGAGCACTTGGACATCTCGAGAGAATCTGAGGACTGAGCTCGATCACTCGGACCTCGCCATGGTTTCTCGCAGGGCAGGAATGGAGATATCATCCGTACCATTGAGGGCGATTCCACTCTCGTACATTCAGGATCTGGAGTGTCTTCTCGGGACACGGGAGATTGAGGCTCGCCGTAACTTCGAAGACACACGGAAGCTTTTGTTCATGACTGGGCGGAGGAGAAGGCGCGTGAACTTCCTTGGCCATGAGGAAGAAATCACGGACTTCATGGAGATTGTCGACGACACGAAGATGAAGCTTGCAGCGATTGAGGAAAAGATGGACTTGGAGAGGATCTTTGCCGAGTGGAGATGAAGCACCCTCGTGAGCAATGATCAGGATTTGAGGGAGTACCACGAAGAAACCCCAAGAGGAGGCGCCAGCGATGAAGACTTTTAGTCGACCACCATGTTATCTTTTATTTTACTTTTAAATCGATCAGTTAGGCGATGTTTTCCTTGATTAGTCATGAGCTTTTGTGTCGAGTTTGAACCATGTTTGAGTGGAATGAATAAATGATTGGTGTGTTATGATTGTGCATTCATATGGGTAGTGTTATTTCTCATAGACCATTGTTCTATTCTAAATTTTCTCATCTACTCCAAAACACGGATGCCTCAGGGCGTGACTTTGGTTTCCGCGGAGCTCACCCAGCTGCTCAACAGCGAGAATGCTTGATGCAGCTCTGATTGAGAATCGAACAACCCGCCAACAATCCACATACCACCACCACCACCCTTGTGGACAACTTGACTCGATTTACGAGATTGAATCCGCGGTGTTCTCTAGTATGCTTGAGCGATTGTGGTGACGGTAGCTCCATAAGATTGGAAGAGCTAGTCACCGTTGGATGCTGCGATCTTTGAGAAGGTGCGCTTTGCAGCGCATCAAGCTGGATGGACCTGCAGCTTCATGGTGGGAAAATTACACGCCACTTTTCCTTTGGGTGGCATCACTTGGGATCAATTCCAGCAGGCCTTCGCCTTGCTCATGTCTCATCTGGAGCCATGAGTGCGAAGAAGCGTGAGTTCGAAACTTGCGCCCGAGAATCGTCTTGTGCACGATGCGTGGAGAATCAACAAGCTTGCTCGCTATGCCCCTGACGATGTGGCCCTTGATGCATAAGCGGGAGAAGTTCCTTGAGGACTAAATGATGAATTGAGCATGCAGCTTATTGTGGCTACTTTCAACAACTACGGGAGCTGGTAGACAAGGCCACCATCACGGAAGGCAAGCAGCAGAGATAGAGAGCCGCAAGAGGAAGTACAGCCGGGGAAGCACAATTCGGGAGCTCGGTGAAGCCCGCTATGCACCGTACTCGGGAGGCACATCCATCATAACCATGGAGGTCATAACCATGGTGGAAATGGAAACAACCGCAGCCGAGGACAACAAGTCAGGCCATGGCAATGGCAATGGCGATGGTAATGGCAATCAGCACCGTTCTGCCCGGCTCGAAGGATCTGAGCCACATCACTGCTTCAAGTGCGGAAGGCGGGGCACTCGCCACCGACTGCCGGAGGCCAAGCGGAGGCAGGAATGGCAATGGAGGCTCAGCGAAGAAGCCCAATCCTTTCCCTCGTGCTCAAGTGAATCACATCGGCGTGGAAGCGTCTATGATCAACCGGAACTTGTGGTTGGTAAGTTTTATTGAATTCACGTTCGGTTTTGGTTACATTTGATTACGGTGCAGCGCATTCATTCATATCAAGGGTAGTTGTGGATAAATACGGATTCGCACTAGAACCCTTAGAAGCCCCTCGCGTCGGTTCGCGGAGGAGAAATGATGGCGAGGTTTAAGCTGTCACTGCAAACCTCAACATCGGGAACCACAAATTTCCGTAGAACTCATAGTGTTGGAAACGCAGACTTTGGATGTAATCCTAGGCATGGATTGGTTGTCAAAGTATGAAGGAACATTGGTGTGCGGACAAGTCTATTCTGCTCACCACCCGGGCGAAGAGGATCAAGTATGTAGCGAGCACAGCCGGATGAAGAATCAGTGCATTCCCTCACGGGAGTTGTTAGGGAGGAAGTGCACGTGGTGCAAGAATTTCGATGTGTTTCGGAGGAATTACGAGAATGCCACGGACGGAGACATTGAGTTTCGATCGAGTTATTGCCGGCACAGCCCCAATATCCAAGAGACCTTATCGGATGCCACGAATGAGTTGAAAGAGATCAAGGAACAAATAAATGAGTTATTGGAGAAAGGATATATTAGTCCAAGCTCATCACCTTAGGGAGCCCAGTTCTTTTGGTAGAGAAGAAGGATGGAAGCTTGAGGATGGTTGTGGATTACCGTGCATTGAGCGAAGTAACCATCAAGAACAAGTACCCTCTACCAATGATCAATGACTTGTTTGATCAGCTTGTTGGAGCCAAGGTATTCTCTAAGATCGATCTTGATCGGGTATCATCGATTGAAAATTCGTGAAAAGGATATACCCAAAACAGCATTCACCACGGTATGGTTTATATGAGTATACCGTCATGTCATTTGGATTGACTAATGCTCCTGCATACTTCATGAATTTGATGAACAAGGTGTTCATGGAGTATTTGGACAAGTTTGTCGTGGTGTTCATCGATGACATATTGATATTCTCCAAGGCGAGGAAGAGCATAAGGAACATTTGCGTCTAGTTACGGAGAAACTTGAGAACATCATTGTATGCCAAATTCAGCAAATGTGAATTTTGGTTGAAGGAAGTTGGATTTCTCGGACATGTTATTTCAGGAGAAGGAATAGCAGTTGATCCGCCAAGTTGAATCGATCACCGATTGGCGGTCACCCACCTCGATCAAGGAGATCGCATGATTTTCTCGGACTTGCGGGATACTATCGGAGGTTCATTGAGAACTTCTCGAAGATTGCCAAGCCCATGGTGAGCTGTTGAAGAAGGAAGCCAAGTATATTTGGACCGAGGAATGTGAGGCTAGTTTTGAGGAATTGAAAAGCGGTTGGTCACAGCTCGGTATTGATATTGCGGACATACATAAGGAATACCAGGTCTATTGTGGCGCTTCTCGTCAAGGACTCGGAGGAGTATTGATGCGGGAAGGCAAGGTTGTAGCTTATGCCTCCGGACAGCTACGGTCTCATGAGATGAATTATGCCACGCATGATTTGGAGTTAGCAGTGTTGTGCATGCACTCAAGACTTGGAGACATTTCCTCATTGGAAATCGTTGTGATGTCTATCTGGATCACAAGAGTCTGAAGTATATTTTCACGCATGAAGAATTGAACCTCGAGGCGGAGGAGATGGCTAGAGTTGATAAGGACTATGACATGAGGCTACATTACCACCCGGTAAAGCCAATGTTGTAGCAGATGCTTTGAGCCGTAAGAGTTATGTGAACACTCTTACGCAGGAGGATTACCAGGAGTTGGTCGATGACCTCGGAGATCTCGGCGGAGATAGTTCGAAAGGATTTGTTGCAACCACTGGAAGTTCAGTCCACCTTGACGAAAGGATTCGTGAAGCCGGAAGTCGGACAAGGAAGTCGATGAGATTAAGCAAAGATGGAGGAAGGAAAAGCTAAAGTTCGTAAGGATGAACATGGAACTATATGGTTTGAGGATCGTATATATGTGCCCAATGATCCCGAGCTCGGGAAGCTAATTCTCGGGAGGCACATGATTCACGTACTCGATTCACCCGGCAACACCAAGATGTACTGGATTTGAAGCAAAGTTTACGGTGGGCAGGAATGAAGAAGGACATTGCAGTGCGTGGCCGTATCGATGTTTGCCAGCGTGTAAAGCGAGAACATCGAAGCCAGCGGGGTTACTTCAACCTTTGCGATTCCGATTGGAAATGGGAGAAACTTGGTATGGATTTCATCACAGGATTACCGGGACCCGTTCGGGTTATGATTCTATCTGGGTGGTGGTTGATCGTTTGACTAAGGTAGCTCACTTCATTCCGTGAAGACTACCTATACCAGTGCCAAGTTGGCCAAGATATACATGACCAGGATCGTATATCGCATGGAGTTCGAGGAAAATCGTGTCGAGATAGAGGCATGATTTACCTCAAAGTTTTGGAAGCAATTGCATGAAACTTTGGAGTGCGAGCTGGAATTGATCTGACCTTTCATCCATGAGCGGATGGACGGGCCGAGAGAGTCAATCAGATTACGGAGGACATGTTGAAAGCTTGTGTGCTAGACTATGGGTCTAGCTGGGATGATAACTTACCTTCTGTGAGTTCTCGTACAACAACGATTATCAATCCGGTTTGAAGATGGCCCCTTCGAAGCTCCATACGGAAGGAGTGCGAGAACACCATTCTTGTGGGATAGTGTTGGAGATCGATCACTTTTGGTTCCGATCTTATCAAGGATTCGAAGAAAGTCAAGCTAATTGAGACCGGCTCAAGATAGCACGATCCACTGACGGAAGAGTTATGCCGACGATGGCGCAAGGAAGTGACTTACGAAGTGGGAGACCGAGCATACCTTCGTGTGTCTCCACCGAGGAATCAAGAGGTTTGGAGTCAAGGAAAGTTAGCACCCGATTCATTGGCCCTACAAAATCCTCGAGCGTCGTGGAGAAGTTGCATACAAGTTGGAATTGCGGAAGGATTGTCCGGAGTTCATGATGTTTTCCACGTTTCTCGATTGAAGAAGTGCCATGCGGACATGGCGATGTTCCGTTGAGAGACACGGTGCCCCTAGAGGCCATACAACAGCGGTGATTTGACTTACGGGAGAAACCGTCAAAATTCTCGAGGCTGCAAGCGAGTCACCCTTGCAGAGTCATCAAGTTTTGCAAGGTCTTTGTGGAGTCACCACACGAGGAAGAAGCCACACAGGAGCGAAGAAGATCTTCGTCGAGACCATCCGCACCTATTGCTAGCCAACCCGAATCTCGGGCGAGATTCATCTTAAAATGGTAGGTTTGTAACATCCCAAATTTTCCTATTTGGAATGTTTTACAATTATAGCTAAGCATCCTATGCATCTGTTTGAATTTAAATACCATTTGGAGTTTGAGAGAGTTTTGAATTTGAAATTTGAATTCCAAACTTTGGCATGTGAAACAATTCCAAAACCAAGCGATAAATACTTGATCAAAAGTATGAGAAGGAGCAAACATGACACTCCAAAAATATCGGAGAAACAATGCCAAAAGAATTGGATTCAAATCTGAATTTTATTTGAATTTGAAAAAATGAATTTTCATAAAGTTTGGATTTTGCCTTTGGAAAAATGTTCAAATGAAAGGAATATTCCCTGATCATTTTGGTATATATATACCTATATAAAATATTTATAGTTTAGGTTTTATTTTTGGTTTTGTTTTATTAAAAAATTAAAGAAAAAGACTTTGAGGCGCCCGGCCGAGCCACCCGAGCCCGGCCAGCGCCACCGCGCCTCGGCCACCCAGCGCTTTGAGGCCCGGCCACCGGCCCACTAGGCCAGCAGGCCGGCCAGCCCGACAGCCCGCGCCTCCCCTCGCCCGAATCCCTAGGATCCGGTCGACCGCCAAAACCCCCCTCCTCTCTCAGCGACCGTGGCCCCACCCTCTCTTCTTCCCCTCGCCCGCAAGCGGACCTCATGGGAGATCCATGGGATCCGAAGGATCGGGATCTCCAATCACCCCGATGCCCTTCCGCCCCTCGCTTGACCCCTGGCTATATAAGCCGAGGCCCCACCCATTCCCCCCTTAGCCACATGGAGCCCTCTCCCTCTCTCTCCAAAGCTTGCGGGCCAGAGCTCAACCCATGCCAAAACCCTCGCCGTCGCCGCATACAGGTGCCCCAGAACCTCCAACCCACGAACCCTTCCCGAGCTTCCCGCGTCTCCCAGCGTCTCCCGAAGCTTCGCCGGCCTTCAAGCCCCGGGCACTCTACGCCGCCCGCCCGGCGTCGCCGGAGTCCGGTGAGTCCCAGTTTTCCCTCCACCGTCAGATCCCAATCGGGTGGATAGGATTAGAACCCCAGAAAAATACGTTTTATTAGAAAACCGGCCGGCCCGATCGGTTTATTTTAAGTTAGGTTTTATTTAGTTAGGCGGTTCATTAGTTAAACCCTAGGCCCGTTTAGACTATCGGCCCTTGTGCCTGATTTAGGCCCATTAGGCATTTTCTTTTTATTTTGATTTTCTGTTTTAGCGAATAGTTCAATTTTCAAAAATGTATCTTTTGTTCTGTTTAATATTTTTGAGTGATTCTTTTTTGTTGGATTGCAAATTTTATGTAGTTTCTGAAAAACATATATTTAGCTATGTTAAAAATAATTAAAAATGCTTTAATATTGTTTTAGTCAGAATAGCAAATCTGCTATAGTTTTAGTTAGAAAAATTATTTTTGCATGATTCTTTTTCCATCACTTTATTTTGATATTGCCAAACCCTAGAAATTAACTTTGGTATTTTAGGATTAATAAATAATTAATTCTAGGCAGAATCCTATTAATCCTAATTAATTGATTAGTTCTGTTTTCCTAATTAATTAATTAGTAAATTAATTTATTTTAACTTGTGATTAGTTATTCTAGGTTAGTTTCTGTCATTCCATTAGATGAACTTTTATTTACAATTAATAAAAGTTTTAAATTATTTTCTTAATAGAAATTGGATTAGGCCTAAAGTGAGTTTTATAATAGCTATTTAATTAATTCTTTTTGCTCCTAGTTGCTTAGTTAATCCTTTTACATTAAGTTAACCTAAAACCATGATTAGGTCATATTGAGGAATTTTGTTAAATAAAAACTATTTTTGCTATTGTTTGGAATAGGGAAAAACTTTGAATTTGATTTCTTTGAGTTTTCCTTTTGATTTGGTTTTGATTGTTTGGTTGTGTTATATTATCTTTGTTATCTTGTGTGATCCTCTTGCTTTGTGCTTATTATGTTATTGTTTGTCTCGGTAGAGTTCGAGTCTGAAGCTTGCTACTCGACTCTTTAGCTTCGAGGATCATCGGCAAGGCAAGTTTTGATCATGTTATTTCTATACCTATGTTTTGTGCATTAGTAGTTGTCACCACCCACCATTGCATGCAGTAGTGATAATCTTGAAGTCATTAAACTTGAGTAGTATCATGTGGTAGGATGAACCAATCCCTTGTTACCATGGCCCGGGGCGTAGTAGTTATTTTGCTATGCTCGTAGGCGGGATTTGGGATGAGTGAAATTCATAAGTAAGATGTGAGAGTCAATGATGATGATGACCCCATGGACTACAATGATCAAGATGGACTTGGAAAATCACTCTTTGGGTGGAGGGCGGTTGTGGGCACCTGGAGCACCAGTGGTGGCGGGATGCATGGAGAAGCGCCATGACATCCTGCGAGCTTCACCCAGCCACGAAGAAGGATGGATGCCCCATGACCGAAGCTTACATGCAGCCGCAAGCCATTATGGGCTCTGGCTGGGTTGACCCTTGTAGTGAAGCTGGCTGGGCGGTACTACTGAGAAGTAGGCGAGCGGTAGGGTTGGATGGAGTACGGCGGTGGCGGAAGAACTCTTTGGAAGACCTGTTTCATTCGTCCGTCTTCAAACACCATGAAGTCGAAGACTTTAAAGGAGGAATGATTCTTGCGGGAAAGTCATAAACCTCTGCAGTGTTATAACCTAATCGATTAGCCGTGTCCCGATTCACGGACATTTGAGCATCTGGACCTTGGAAGTATTCGGATATCTCAACACTTAACTCTAATAAATTAATTTGATGGGTTTATGACTTAATAATAATTTGGGAGCGAGATATTGGTTGGCGGAACCATCTCAATAACTACCAATAATTTGTAGTAATTTGCAAATAAGTCCTTTGTAGTAGGATAAAATTGGCTTTACATAAAATGATGAAACTTAGAGCTCCACACCAATTATGCATATAGAGTTAGTAACTTTATTATTGTTGTTCTTCATAACTTGCGACTTATTCCAAAAGCTGACCTACATGGCTGCAGCGTATTATGTTGCGAGATATATTCGATCGGGGAGTGAGGCTACGCTCGCGCTTAGCGATTGCCCTTTGAGTCGGATGGACTCGCTTTACCTCGGCAACTTCCGCAGCATTTTAGTTTATTTCTCATGAGTTGGCCTTGGGCGAATTTATTCCTTGTAATAAAGACTCTATATGAGAATCGATTAATGATATTCAGGTGTGATTGAACTTTGATTACTTTATCGATGTCTTGTGAGTACCGGCATGATCTTGGGATGAATACAGACACGGAGATTTGACGATTTTGGGTCGGTCGCTCTGAGAGATAGTATCGAAGCTGCTGCTGACCGTAGGATCGTAACCCCTAGGATCGGAAAGCCATAGCGAGACCATTTACTTTGAACCCTTTTCATTCTATACTTCTTCTCGATCTATTCGACTCTTCTCTCCTTTACAACATTCTAGATGGCGTCGAGTTCACCCAGTTTTGCTACGGAGTTACGCCAGCCCGATGAGGCGATGCCCTTGGAAGGAAGCTGGTCGAGATGGTGAAGCTGCTGAAGATTGCTCGCCCTCGATCCTTTGGAAACCCACTAATGCACTTCGGCGGACACCGCTCTGAGATTGAGGTGCATATCCGGGGAGGACCTTTGGAGGGCCTTGCGGAACCTATCAACTTTGAGTTCACGAGTTCAAGCTGGATCATCGGAAGAGGCGTGGCGATCTACGAGCACTTGGACATCTCGAGAGGAGTCAGGACTGAGCTCGATCCTCGGACCTCGCCATGGTTTCTCGCGGGGCAAGGAATGGAGATATCATCCGTACCATTGAGGGCGATTCCTCTCTCGTACATTCAGGATCTGGAGTGTCTTCTCGGGACCACGGGAGATTCAGGCTTCGCCGTAACTTCGAAGACACGGAAGCTTTTGTTCATGGCTGGGCGGAGGAGAAGGCATGTGAGACTTCCTTGGCCATGAGGAAGAAATCACGACTTCATGGAGATTGTCGACGACACGAAGATGAAGCTTGCAGCGATTGAGGAAAAGATGGACTTGGAGAGGATCTTTGCGAGTGGAGATGAAGCACCCTCGTGAGCAATGATCGAGGATTTGAGGGAGTACCCTGAAGAAACCCCAAGAGGGCGCCAGCGATGAAGACTTTTAGTCGACCACCATGTTATCTTTTATTTTACTTTTAAATCGATCAGTTAGGCGATGTTTTCCTTGATTAGTCATGAGCTTTTGTAATCGAGTTTGAACCATGTTTGAGTGGAATGAATAAATGATTGGTGTGTTATGATTGTGCATTCATATGGGTAGTGTTATTTCTCATAGACCATTGTTCTATTCTAAATTTTCTCATCTACTCCAAAACACGGATGCCTCAGGGCGTGACCTTTGGTTTCCTTGGAGCTCACCCAGCTGCTCCAACAGCGAATGCCTTGATGCAGCTCGATTGAGAATCAGAACAACCCGCCAACAATCCACACCACCACCACCACCTTTGTGGACAACTTGACTCGATTTACGAGATTGAATCCTTGATGTTCTCTAGTATGCCTTGGCGATTGTGGTGACGGCGGCTCCATAAGATTGGAAGAGCTAGTCACCGTTGGATGCTGATCTTTGAGAAGGTGCGCTTTGCGCCCAGCTGGATGGACCTGCAGCTTCATGGTGGGAAAATTACACGCCACTTTTCCTTTGGGTGGCATCACTTGGGATCAATTCAGCAGGCCTTCGCCTTTGCTCATGTCTCATCTGGAGCCATGAGTGCGAAGAAGCGTGAGTTCGAAACTTGCGCCCGAGAATCGTCTTGTGTACGATGCGTGGAGAATCAACAAGCTTGCTCGCTATGCCTGACGATGTAGCCCTTGATGCGTAAGCGGAGAAGTTCCTTGAGGACTAAATGATGAATTGAGCATGCAGCTTATTGTGGCTACTTTCAACAACTACCGGGAGCTGGTAGACAAGGCCACCATCTGGAAGGCAAGCAGCAGCGGATAGAGAGCCGCAAGAGGAAATACAGCCGGGGAAGCACAATTGAGGAGCTCGTGAAGCCCGCTATGCACCGTACTCGAGGAGGGCACATCCATCATAACCATGGAGGTCATAACCATGGTGGAAATGGAAACAACCGCAGCCAGGACAACAAGTCAGGCCATGGCAATGGCAATGGCGATGGTAATGGCAATCAGCACCGTTCTGCCCGGCTCGAAGGATCTGAGCCACATCACACTGCTTCAAGTGCGGAAGGCGGGGCACTCATACCGACTGCCGGAGGCCAAGCGGAAGAGCAGGAATGGCAATGGAGGCTCAGTGAAGAAGCCCAATCCTTTCCCTCGTGCTCAAGTGAATCACATCGGCGTGGAAGCGTCTATGATCAACCGGAACAACTTGTGGTTGGTAAGTTTTATTGAATTCACGTTCGGTTTTGGTTACTGTTTGATTACGGTGCAGCGCATTCATTCATATCAAGGGTAGTTGTGGATAAAGTACGGATTCGCACTAGAACCCTTAGAAGCCCCCTCGCGTCGGTTCGCGAGGAGGAGAAATGATGGCAGGTTTAAGCTGTCTGCAAACCTCAACATCGGGAACCACAAATTTCCGTAGAACTCATAGTGTTGGAAGCGCAGACTTTGGATGTAATCCTAGGCATGGATTGGTTGTCAAAGTATGAAGGAACATTATTGTGCCGGCAAGTCTATTCGCTCACCACCCGGGCGAGAAGAGGATCAAGTATGTAGCGAGCACGGCCGGATGAAGAATCGGTGCATTCCCTCACGGGAGTTGTTAGGAGGAAGTGCACGTGGTGCAAGAATTTCCCGATGTGTTTCGGAGGAATTACGAGAATGCCACGGACGGAGACATTGAGTTTCGATCGAGTTATTGCCCGGCACAGCCCCAATATCCAAGAGACCTTATCGGATGCCACGAATGAGTTGAAAGAGATCAAGGAACAAATAAATGAGTTATTGGAGAAAGGATATATTAGTCCAAGCTCATCACCTTGGGAGCCCAGTTCTTTTGGTAGAGAAGAAGGATGGAAGCTTGAGGATGGTTGTGGATTACCGTGCATTGAACGAAGTAACCATCAAGAACAAGTACCCTCTACCAATGATCAATGACTTGTTTGATCAGCTTGTTGGAGCCAAGGTATTCTCTAAGATCGATCTTCGATCAGGGTATCATCAGTTGAAAATTCGTGAAAAGGATATACCCAAAACAGCATTCACCACCAGGTATGGTTTATATGAGTATACCGTCATGTCATTTGGATTGACTAATGCTCCTGCATACTTCATGAATTTGATGAACAAGGTGTTCATGGAGTATTTGGACAAGTTTGTCGTGGTGTTCATCGATGACATATTGATATTCTCCAAAGCGAGGAAGAGCATAAGGAACATTTGCGTCTAGTTCGGAGAAACTTGAGAACATCATTTGTATGCCAAATTCAGCAAATGTGAATTTTGGTTGAAGGAAGTTGGATTTCTCGGACATGTTATTTCAGGAGAAGGAATAGCAGTTGATCCCCAAGGTTGAATCGATCACCGATTGGCGATCACCCACCTCGATCAAGGAGATCCGCGATTTTCTCGGACTTGCGAGGATACTATCGGAGGTTCATTGAGAACTTCTCGAAGATTGCCAAGCCCATGGTGAGCTGTTGAAGAAGAAGCCAAGTATATTTGGACGAGGAATGTGAGGCGAGTTTTGAAATTGAAGAAGCGGTTGGTCACAGCTCCGGTATTGATATTGCGGACATACATAAGGAATACAGGTCTATTGTGGCGCTTCGTCAAGGACTCGGAGGTATTGATGCAGGAAGGCAAGGTTGTAGCTTATGCCTCCAGACAGCTACGGTCTCATGAGATGAATTATACCCGCATGATTTGGAGTTAGCATTTGTTGTGCATGCACTCAAGACTTGGAGACATTTCCTCATTGGAAATCGTTGTGATGTCTATCTGGATCACAAGAGTCTGAAGTATATTTTCCTTGAAGGAATTGAACCTCGAGGCGAGAGGAGATGGCTAGAGTTGATAAGGACTATGACATGAGGCTACATTACCACCCGGTAAAGCCAATGTTGTAGCAGATGCTTTGAGCCGTAAGAGTTATGTGAACACTCTTACGCGGAGGATTACCCGAGGAGTTGGTCGATGACCTCGAGAGATCTCCGTGGAGATAGTTCGAAAGGATTTGTTGCAACCACGGAAGTTCAGTCCACCTTGACCGAAAGGATTCGTGAAGCCAGTCGGACAAGGAAGTCGATGAGATTAAGCAAAAGATGGAGGAAGGAAAAGCTAAAGTTCGTAAGGATGAACACGGAACTATATGGTTTGAGGATCGTATATATGTGCCCAATGATCCGAGCTCGGGAAGCTAATTCTACAGGGAGGCACATGATTCACCGTACTCGATTCACCCGGCAACACCAAGATGTACTGGATTTGAAGCAAAGTTTACGGTGGGCAGGAATGAAGAAGGACATTGCGAGTGCGTGGCCGTGTCGATGTTTGCCAGCGTGTAAAGCGAGAACATCGAAGCCAGCAGGGTTACTTCAACCTTTGCGATTCGATTGGAAATGGGAGAAACTTGGTATGGATTTCATCACGGGATTACCGGGACCCGTTCGAGGTTATGATTCTATCGGGTGGTGGTTGATCGTTTGACTAAGGTAGCTCACTTCATTCCGTGAAGACTACCTATACGATTGCCAAGTTGAAAGGTGAAAAAAAGGGAAAAGGGCGGGGAAAGGGGGGCCCCCCCCCCCCCAAAAGGCCCCGGGAACCGGCCCCCAACCCCCCCGGCCCCCCTTTTTTTTTTCCCCCCAAAGGGCCCCCCCCCCTTTTCCCGTTTAAATTTTTGGGGAATTTGGGGCCCAATTTTTTCCCCGACCCTTTTCCCCCGAATTTTTAAAATCCCTCCCCTTGGGCCCAATAAGGGGTTTTTGCCCCAATCCCCCCACCAACCCCAAATTTTTCCCCCGGGTTCCCGGTTGGGTTTTTTTTAACGGGAATTTTCCCCCCCTTTTGTTTTGGGGGTCCTTTTTTTTAAAATTTAATTTTTAAGGGGTTTATTAAACCCAGGGTTTTTTGAAACCCGGGGGCCCCCAAAAAATTTTTTTTTTTTTTAAAAGTTTTTTTTTTGGGCTTTATTTTTAAATATTTTTTGTTATTCTTTTGGTTTCTAAAATTTTTTGGAAAATTAAAACATTTTTTTTAAAGAAATTTTTTTTGGAAAATTTTTAAATTTTTTTAAATTTTTTTTTGGTTTTTTGTTTTTTAAATTTTTTTTTGGGTTTTTTTTTTGGTTGGTTAATTTTTTTTTTTTATTTTTTTTGTTTTTTATTTTATTTGTTTTTTTTCAAATTTTAAAATTCCCTTTATTTTATTAAAAAATTTATTTTTTATTTAAATTTTTTTTTTTATTTTAACCCCCCTTTTAGAAATTTAATTTTAAATTTTAGGTTTTTTAAAATTTTCAAATTTTTAAAAAAGTTATTTTTTTTCCTTTTTTTTGGGGGTTTTTTAAATTTTTATTTTAAATTTGTTTGGTTAATTTTATTTGTTTTGCATTTGGAACTTTTATTTAAAATATGGGAAAATTTTAAAGTTTTTTAGGGTTTATTTTAAATTTCCCCCAAAAAATTGCCCAGGTTGAAACCTTTCTTTTATTTAAAAAGAAATCCCAAAATTTGGGGGGGAAAAAAATTTTCATTGTTTAAAAGGGAAAATTTAAAGATGATTCTTTGAAATTGGGTTGATTTTTGGTTTAAATTGTTTTTTACCTCTTTTGGGGTTTTTTTTTTGGGAGGTTTAAAATTTGCTTTCGCCTTTACACCGGGGTTAAGCCAAGGGAAAATGGTTTTCATACAGTTTTGCAAGATTTAAATTCTGGGGTTAAAAGTCCCCTTTTTTCAAAGTTTGGGGTATTTGGGTTAAGGGGGGGAATTTTTCCCCTTTGCTTTTGTTTAAATGAGGAAAATTTAAAAGGGAATGATTTAGGAAAGTGAAAATTGATTTAAATATTGATTTCCCCTTTGGGTACGGGTTTGGGGGCCCTGGTGGATATGGGGCCCAACAACCCTTAAATTTGGGAACAAATATTTTTCAATTTTTGGCGGCCCCTTAAAATTTTTGGGGTTATTTATGGGTGGGTGGGAAAAATGGCCTTTTGATGAAAAGGTCCCGAATTTTGGAAAATTTATCCCTTTTTTTCCCCAAGGGGTTTAAAGGGGGAAACTCCCAAAATTTTAAATTGGGAACAAAGGGGCGATTCCCTTTGAGTCGGATTTGGATTTTTGGTTTAAACATTTAATTTATTTTTAATTTGGGTTGGGGAATTAAATTAATAAACGATTTGTTTTGGGGAAAAACCCTTTGATTTAAAAAAATTTTTGAGAGGTGATGAAACTTAGAGCTCCAACCCAAATTGCATATAGAGTTAGTAACTTTATTATTGTTTTCTTATAACGGACTTATTCCAAAGCTGACCTACATGGCTCAACGTATTATGTTGCGGAGATATATTCGATCGGGGAGTGAGGCTCGCTCCGGGCTTGGCGATGCCCTTTGGTCGGATGGACTCGCTTTACCCGGCCTTCGGCATTTTAGTTTATTTCTCATGAGTTGGCCTTGGGCGAATTTATTCCTTGTAATAAAGACTCTATATGAAATCGATTAATGATATTCGGTGTGATTGAACTTTGATTACTTTATCGATGTCTTTGAGTACCGGTGATCTTGGGATGAATAACACGGAGATTTGACGATTTTGGGTCAGGTCGCTCTGAGAGATGGTATCGAAACACTGACCGTGGATCGTAACCCCTAGGATCGGAAAGCCATAGCGAGACCATTTACTTTGAACCCTTTTCATTCTTACTTCTTCAATCTATATCTTCTCTCTTTCAACATTCTAGATGGCGTCGAGTTCACGGTTTTGCTCGGAGTTGCCCCCGATGAGGCGATGCCCGGAAGAAGCTGGTCGGATGGTGGCTCTGAAGATTGCTCGCCCTCGATCCTTTGGAAACCCACTAATGCACTTCGGCGGACACCCCCTGAGTTGAGGTGCATATCCGGGGAGGACCTTTGGAGGGCCTGGAACCTATCAACTTTGAGTTCACGAGTTCAATGGATCATCGGAAGGGCGTGGCGATCTGAGCACTTGGACATCTCAGAGAATCGGGGGAGCTCGATCCTCGGATCGCCATGGTTTCCGCGGCAAGGAATGGAGATATCATCCGTTACCATTGAGGGCGATTCCACTCTCTTACATTCGGATTGGGTGTCTTCTCGGGACGGGAGATTGGCTCCCGTAACTTCGAAGACACAAGGCTTTTGTTCATGGCTGGGCGGAGGAAAAACGCTTGAACTTCCTTGGCCATGAGGAAGAAATCACGACTTCATGGAGTTTCGACGACCGAAGATGAAGCTTGCCGGATTGAGGAAAAATGGACTTGGGAGAGGCCGGTGGAGATGAAGCACCCTCGTGAGCAATGATCGGATTTGAGGGGTACCGAAGAAACCCCAAGGGGCCAGATGAAGACTTTTAGACCAATGTTATCTTTTATTTTACTTTTAAATCGATCAGTTAGGCGATGTTTTCCGATTAGTCATGAGCTTTTGTTGAGTTTGAACCATGTTTGAGTGGAATGAATAAATGATTGGTGTGTTATGATTGTGCATTCATATGGGTAGTGTTATTTCTCATAGACCTTGTTCTATTCTAAATTTTCTCATCACTCCAAAACACGGATGCCTCAGGGCGTGACCGGTTTCCCGAACTCACCAGCTCCAACAGCAGAATGCCTGATGCAGCTCGATTGAATCGAACAACCCGCCAACAATCCACCACCACCACCACCTTTGTGGACAACTTGACTCGATTTACGAGATTGAATCCGATGTTCTCTAGTAGCCTGAGCGATTGTGGTGACGGCAGCTCCATAAGATTGGAAGAGCTAGTCACCGTTGGATGCTGATCTTTGAAGGTGCGCTTTGCGCGCATCAGCTGGATGGACTGCACTTCATGGTGGGAAAATTACGCCACTTTTCCTTTGGGTGGCATCACTTGGGATCAATTCAGCAGGCCTTCCTTTGCTCATGTCTCATCTGGAGCCATGAGTGCGAAGAAGCGTGAGTTCGAAACTTGCGCGAGAATCGTCTTGTGACGATGCGTGGAGGAATCAACAAGCTTGCTCGCTATGCCCTGACGATGTAGCCTGATGCGTAAGCGGGAGAAGTTCCTTGAGGACTAAATGATGACTGAGCATGCAGCTTATTTGGCTACTTTCAACAACTACCGGAGCTGGTAGACAAGGCCACCATCCGGAAGGCAAGCAGCAGCGGATAGAGCCGCAGAGGAAATGCACGGGAAGCACAATTCGGGAGCTCGGAAGCCCGCTATGCACCGTACTCAGGAGGCACATCCATCATAACCATGGAGGTCATAACCATGGTGGAAATGGAAACAACCGCCAGGACAACAAGTCGAGGCCATGGCAATGGCAATGGCGTGGTAATGGCAATCCACCGTTCTGCCCGGCTCAAGGATCTGAGCCACATCACACTTCAAGTGCGGAAGGCGGGGCACTCCACCGACTGCCGGAGGCCAGCGGAAGGCAGGAATGGCAATGGAGGCTCAGGAAGAAGCCCAATCCTTTCCCTCGTGCTCAAGTGAATCACATCGGCGTGGAAGCGTCTATGATCAACCGGAACACTTGTGGTTGGTAAGTTTTATTGAATTCACGTTGGTTTTGGTTACTTTGATTACGGTAGGCATTCATTCATATCAAGGGTAGTTGTGGATAATCGGATTCCTAGAACCCTTAAAGCCCCCTCGCGTCGGTTCAGGGAGGAGAAATGATGGCGGTTTAAGCTTCTGCAAACCTCAACATCGGAACCACAAATTTCCGTAGAACTCATAGTGTTGGAAACGGACCTTTGGATGTAATCCTAGGCATGGATTGGTTGTCAAAGTATGAAGGAACATTTTTGCCGCAAGTCTATTCCTCCCACCCGGGGGAAGAGGATCAAAATGTAGCGAGCACGGCCGGATGAAGGGTGCATTCCCCAAGTTGTTGGGGGAAGTGCCGTGGTGCAAAATTTCGATGTGTTTAGGAATTGGGAATGCCACGGGCGGAGACATTGAGTTTTGATGAGTTATTGCCGGCAAGCCCCAATATCAAGAGACCTTATGGATGCCACGAATGAGTTGAAAAGATCAAGGAACAAATAAATGAGTTATTGGAGAAAGGATATATTAGTCCAAGCTCATCACCTTAGGGAGCCAGTTCTTTTGGTAGAAGAAGGATGGAAGCTTGAGGATGGTTGTGGATTACCGTGCATTGAGCAAAGTAACCATCAAGAACAAGTACCCCTACCAATGATCAATGACTTGTTTGATCACTTTTGGAGCCAAGGTATTCTCTAAGATCGATCTTGATCGGGTATCATCGATTGAAAATTGTGAAAAGGATATACCCAAAACAGCATTCACCACGGTATGGTTTATTGAGTATACCGTCATGTCATTTGGATTGACTAATGCTCCATACTTCATGAATTTGATGAACAAGGTGTTCATGGAGTATTTGGACAAGTTTGTCGTGGTGTTCATCGATGACATATTGATATTCTCCAAAAGCGAGGAAGAGCATAAGGAACATTCGTCTGTTGGAGAAACTTGAAACTCTTTGTATAAATTC
>JAHIAM010002952.1:0-52861 GCA_021605205.1 Aegilops longissima
TCGGTGTGGCGGTCGCGCTCTCGGTGTGGCGGCGGCCTTTCGGGGGACATGCGGCCACCGTCTGGGCCTTCGCGAAGCGTTTCCATGGCGTCATCTTTGCAAGAAGAGGGTGCGGTAATGGGGATCAGGATTTGTGGATTCGGGGTTGCGGCACTAGAGCAAGCAATTCGTGGAGAAGCTTAAGGAGGAGACTTAAATAGACTCGAGACATTTTCGCCATAAGCGGTTCCTAGAAAACAACTTTGTGTGATGTTGTAGATATTTTTATTAGTTGCGAAAGACTAATTTAGAGTAAAGTGGCAACTGATGGTGTTTTAAATGTACGAGAAATTTTGTAGTAGTAATACAACTGTCATGTCAAATTTTGGAAAAATTCAGGGGTCATTTTACCTTTTAAGACATTTAAGTGATTTTCTAGCCATTTAATGACCGTAATTGAAGTTTAAACTACATGTACATGCAACTGCTAACCATAACCGTTTGAAAACTCACATTTTGTGTACTTGTGTGCGATTTAATTCCATGTGCAGTAAATTGGAAGGAATTTTCAAACATATTGGTCTCACGACATGGACACATGCATATGTATGCATGGAGTGACATGGAATTTTAATTCCAAAAAAATTAAAAAATATCAGAAAACATGAAACCTTGGTTGATGTAATGTCATGCCACCAAGATGATGTGGTAAAAAATTGGCATGTTTGACGAAAGTTTGGACACACACCCCTCACAAACGGGCAACTCACTAGAAGGCTCGTGGTTAGAGAGGAACAATGCATGTTTGATGATGAGCGGAGATAGCTTCCTCTTACGGCTTTCAATTTTTCTATGTTTAACGTGCACTACTACAAGCTGTAATGTGAAATTTTGGAAAATTATAGGGCCATTTGACCTTTAAAAGACATTTAAGTGATTTTCTAGCCATTTAATGACCGTAATTCAAATTTGAACTACATCTATACAGCAGCTAACCATATGTCGGATATTATTCGTGTCGGTCAGCGAGGGACATGCAGAGTCGGCAGATGCCACAGGGGAAGCTTGAGGTGAGGAAAGATTGCAGCTGGAATATCCGAGGACGGGTATGCGAGTATCACGCACTAGTTTACCCAGGTTCGGGGCTCTCCGGAGAGATAATACCCCTACTCCTGCATGTCTGGATATATGTGGTATATCTGCAGTACAGAGTGCTCCTGGAGCTATATCTCAGGTCAGTGCCATCGGCATCTGGCCTCGTATCTGTGAGCACAAATGCTTGGGCAGGCATGGACGTGGTCGGGTGGCCGTATGAGCTAGTGGCCATGAGTGTGTGCTCATACGTGAGGGAGTGGATGGATGGATGTGTGCCTCTTTTATAGTGTGGGCTAGCTTAGGAAGTAAGCTATGTGAGCATGGGTGTGGGCATGGTGGGTGGTGGCCCACCCACCAACTACACTATTCGGGAACATCGATGTGACATGTTACCCTTCTGATGCTCCACTATTCTCCACAGTGCGGATATGGCCGTCTCGTGGAGGTCTTATGGGTGTCGAATGGGACAGCGATTGACTCCACATAGCAGGCAATTTGGAGCGGCCGACAGACAGGAAGGCTTGGAATGGTGGAAATCGGCCCCAGACGAGTCAGACGAGAATTCGTGTGGGGCGGCTGGCGGTTGTCGGATTTGAGATTCTGGCAGACCCTTGAGGTTCGAACACTAGGGTGTGGCGGAGATCCAACCTCCACCCGTCTCGTACCTCGCCCGAATCGCGAGGAACCTAAACTACTAAGCGGAACAGCGCAAGAGACACAAGATTTATACTAGTTCAGGCCACCGTTGTGGTGTAATACCCTACTCTAGTTTGTGGTGTGGTGGATTGCCTCTTGGGCTGATGAGGAACAATACAAGGAAGAACAGCCTCGCGAGGGTCTGTTCTTGGTGGGTGTGATGAACTGCTAGGTGGTGTTCCGTCGCTCTAGCTTGAGGATCGGGTCTCTATCTCTCTCTCTGGATTCCAAATGCCAGATCTAGATGCCTCCCTTTCTGAGTGTGGCTACTCCTATTTATAGGCGAAGGCCCTGGGCCTCTTCCCAAATATTGAGCGGGAAGGGCGCCAACAATTGGCCATTTTGAAGGGGCAGCGGATACACTTATCACGACTAAAGTTGGTCCTCGCTTTGCCAAAGGCTCTGGTGATGGGCTTGCTTGGGCTCCATGATGACTCCTTCCGGCCGTTGGGACTGGTCTTGGTCTTGTTGCCGAAGCGGATGCATTTGCTCGATGCTCTGCTGCGCTTTCTCCCTTTGCACCAAGAGGAGCAGAGGAAGGCTGCAGGCGGGCTGGCCATGGCGCCCTTGGTGCGTCATGGCTGCGTCATGGGCACCTCGCGAGTACCCTGCCTTGAACTCTCGCCTCCTCATGAGCCCGGCTGGCGAGGCCGTGCTGAGAAGCTCCTTGTCGTCCGCCCAGCAGTCAGCCCCTCGCGGCGGTCTTGAGCTTGCGTTGATGAAGATGGGCTGTCTGGGCCTCCTTTGAGCCCCACCCGCAGGCCGCTTAAGCGTGAGCAAGTCACAGGGACCCCCGTTCCCAGGAAGCGCCGGCCAGATAGCCCCGGGCCTGGGCGCCCGAACTTGGCGGCGGAGGCGAAAGGGCAAGTCTGAGCGTCGCGAGACCCCTAACGACCTCTTGACCTTGGGCGCCAGCGTGGCGGTTGATTGGGCGTGGGCGGCCTTGTTCCCCACGCCTCCTCATTTCGTGCCTTGCTAAGCGGACACGCTGCTTGTACATCCGTTCCCTCTCTGCTGCTTGTGCGCCCTGTCCTTCCCCTCTCGAACTCCAGCTTCCATTTTCAATCCAATCTCGAATCTTCTCCCCCCTTTGGATCGCCATGGCTCAAGCGAAGAAGTGTAAAGGGAAGAAACACATGCCTCCGCCTCGCTCGCCGCTTGGCCCGGCCTCCGCCGTCGACCGTCGATCATACTCAATCTAGAGGGCTTGGGAAAGGTGAGTTCGGCTCACAGCCACCACCTTCCTTGAATCACGGGGAGGGCAGCGGCCTAGCCAGCGTCCCACTTCTCCATGGGCGGGATAGTCACGAGGTCCGGTATTTTTTGGCATACATAGGCGAGGCTAGTTCCCCTTTCTGATTTCTTCAATGTCGTGCTTTCCCACTATCAGATCCACATGATGCATCTGGGTCTGAGTCCATCACTCTCCTCTCGGTCTTAGCCGTTTGTGAAGCAATGATGGGCATCCTTCCTTGAGTTGCCTTGCTGCGCCACTTCTTCTCTCTCGCCTTGTCGATCCACCCAATGCTCGGCGTCGTGAGCTTCGTCGCTTCTTGCCGAGACAGCGGCCTCGGGGATTGACTTCAGCTGCCTCCTTGCCTGCAGCTGAGTTCCATGAGAGGTGGTTATGCGTGGATGTGGGGGTGCCCAGCCCCCTGCTATCGAGCCAACCTCGTGTGCTGTCCCCAATTCGAAAGTGGGGCGGGAGGCGGCTTTCAAGCCCTCGGCTCATCTTTGTCTGGCGGCAGCCCGCGTTCTGAGGTAACTTAGCTGTGTGGCCCAAGGTCTTGAAGGAGTTCTGATGTGCCGCATTGCCCTCTCAACACCATTCCCACGGATGTGGGCCTTTAAGCGGGCTTTGGTGATTGTATGAGGCTCGGGAAAAAGACACGGCGCTGCAAGCGCTAAGAAAGTGCTCCTGGTCTGTTGGCGACCCCAATCCAGTGGCATCCGGCATGGAGGGGCCTTCTTGTACCTCTGCGAGCAGGGGGTGATTTTGTGAGCAGATGCCTATCTTGATGAATGGGGGCTGCGCCCGCTGGCCTCTAGGGGCTGGCGAGAATCGATGATGGTGACAGCCCTTCGATCGTGCCGGCGGCTCCTCCTCAAGTGGCGGAGCGGGGAGGCATGAGGCGCCCGAGGCCGAAGGACCCCTTGGGGTGACAGCACAGGCGGCGGCTCATGAGGGCAGCTCTGAGGCTCATGCCGCCTTGGCTGAGGCTGGCGGGCAGCCGCCCCAGCCTGCGGATGGAGCCCCAGGCCCCTTGCTTCTTTTGGTGAGGCGATCAACGGTAGCGTCGGCGGGCGCCCACAGCGCAGGTCGCCTTGATGCTTCTCCCTCTTGTGGTGACCCTGCGCTCAAATCTTGGGTCGTTTCGCGTGAACTTGAGGCCCTCCGGGAAGAAGGAGAATACTGGCGATGATTACCCTTGTGCTTCTTGAGCGTGAGGAAGTGCCGCCCAGCGATGAGTAAGCCTTCTCCTTCTCCGCTCCTGATTCTTCGCTGCTTGTACTAATCCTTGCCTGCAGGCCCTTCTGCCGAGCTCACGGAGGCGGGTGAGGCCGTCCCCAGCCGCCCCCTCCCGTCCTTGGCTGCTCCAAGCGGTGGAGCCCTTGTGGTGAGGGCGACCGGGGAGGTGAACCGTCCCGAGGCGCGTCGTGGCCCTGCGCGCCTCGCGACCGTTCCTCGTGAGCCTTCACGTGGCATAGCTAGCCTGCCGTGGGCTTCTCGCCTAGTCGTGGACGATGATTGGCTGAGGCGCTTCCTGCGGCCCTCGTCTGGGGATGGGCTGGCTCCGGGCGGGCTTCACGGCGGCGTGCCGGCCATCGCGGTGCCAGCCCCAGCCCCCTGCGGAGGAGTGCGGTCGCGGCTCCGGCGTCCGCTGGGGCGGTTGATGGTGTGGAGGACATGCCTGGCCCGGGGCGCGCGCCCGCCGCCAGAGATTTCTTGAAGGCGGTGCGATGAGCCTTCTTGGTGAAGGCTTCGGCGAGCAGCGCCTTGAGGCGAGGCTGCGCTGGCAGCGGAGGCGTGAGCTGGAGGCTGCTGTAAGCCCTTGCAGCGCCACCAGTAGCGATCTTGGCGATGAAGAGGCCAAGGTGTCGTGGCAGCCTCTCGGGAGGCCTATTCTCGGGCCGTCGAGGAGGCCGGAGTATGCTAACAGCGGCGAGGCGGCGGAGGCAGACACGGGAACTCCTGGCGGTGTCACTCGTGGAGGAGCAAGTGGAGCTGCGAGGCAGCCCTCGCGTCGATGAAGGTGGCCTCCGGCGACCAGCGGGCTCGAGCGTGAGGCGTTGGCGGCTTGAAGCCGCCCGAGCATGCCTTGCAATCTGGCGCTTGGAGGCGAGGAGTGCTTGGCGGCAGGCGGAGGATGAGGTCGCTGCCGCAAGCCCAGCGTCTGGAGGAGGTCGTCGCCAAGTGGCGGCGGCGCTCGAACCTCGGCCTTGAGTTCGAGAGAGGCTGGGGTTGATCAAGGCCGAGGTGAAGGCAGGACTGCTTCTTTGAGGGCCAAAATTTGGAGGAGGCGGCGGCGGGCGATGCTCTTAGGGCCGCCCCGAGGTGGCGCGAGAAGTCAACCACCTCTCGGGCCGGCTCCTTCATCCCAGGTGGAGGAGGCCGAGGCCATCGCCGCGCCGAGAATGCGGACGAGATCGTCGGCTAATCTGGAGCATGAGCACGGCCCCTGCATACGCTCAGGAAAAGAGCCAACGCAGCCAGGTAATATCGTGGCGGCGGTTGGCGAGCATACCTTGATTAACTCGCCCGGCAACCTTGATTCTTCACCGGCGTGGTGGCCTTGTTTGGAAGCGCGTCGGTCGAGGCCAATAGGTTGGCGGAGGAGAGGCCAGCAGCGTTGCTTGGTAGCGCCTTTTCTCGTGTCTTCAGCCATCTCCGGACATGGACCCCACTTGACTTTGGCGCCTTCTCGCCCCGATTCCCGAGCCGTCCAAGGCGACTGGCGCCTTGGGTGGAAGACAATGTGGATGCTCTTGTCCAGACGCCGCTTTGAACAATGGCCAGGCGTGGTCGTGGCACGCCCGATGAGGCGGCATGGTGAGCGACCAGAGCGCCCGGCAGCCTGTGAGCGATGGCGAGGCCAGCGGCGCCCGACAACGGCTCGGGAGGTGCTCTGACGGCGCATTGGGATTTATCCGGCTGATTATGTATTGTCCCTGTTCCGTTACCCTGCATGAATAGAACTCAGGTTTTGGCCTGATGGCTGTGAGAAGCATTTTGGGAGGAGCCGCTCATGTAAAACTTGTGTTCATCGTATTAGCGGGTGTTACATAAGCCCATCGCGCCGCGCCAAGTGGTTGGCTAAGCGACGTGTTGGTTGGCTGGTTTACCTTTGTTTCGTACGAGCCTTGAGATAGCCTATGGGAGGCTGCGGCGATCTGAGTGTCTCCTGATTGAATCCGTAGGATCTGCAGTAAAACCCTCGGAGGAGAGGATCGGCGGCGAGGCTGGGCTGCAGCATAAGCTAAGGCCAGCCCAGCTCGCGAGGGCTCACGAGGGAGGCAGGCGAGGCGGAGTGGTAACTTGCAGCGAGAGATTTGCTCGAGCGAGACTAGCACCCCTTCCCGAACACATAAATCTCAAATTCGAATCAATGTAAATCCAGCGAGAAGCGACAACCAAATGGAAAGGCGGAAAGCGAGAAGAAAAAGCCGCGTCCGGTCCCTAGTCTAGTCTTGGGCGTCTTCTCACCAGCGGAGCTAAGTGCTGCCCTTTGGGCGTGGGAGGGAGCCCGGGGCTGAGGCCCGGCACCCCCTGAGACTCGGGGCATGTACAACCCCTCATTATTACGTGAGAGTGTCATGGTGGTGGCGAGCTTCATAGGCCTTGGGCCTTCTTCACAGTACCGGCCTTGCTTCATATCATGAGACGAGGGCCTGCCTTGCGCCCACACTCTAGTGCCATCAGCGACGGCCCGGAAACCAGGGCGCGCCGATGGGGTAAGCGGTGTCGGAGTTCCCCAGCGACCACGGGTCCTCCGCTTGAGGAGCAGGCCACAGGCGCCTCCCTAGCATAGGGCCTACCTCTGAGCATGCTTGCTCGAGCACGCCCGCGGTGGTGATGTCGGATCTCTGCCCCTCTTGGCCCCTGCGCCCCCCCTCACGAGGGTAGGAGGCTGAGGGGCGGGGCAGCCGCTCGTCGTGGCGACCTGTGCCTCCTGCGACCTATGGTTGGCGTATGTTTGCTCTTGAGAGTAGCGGTACCCGATAATCGTCGCCCCGGCGTGACGAGTGGGACCGTCTCGAGGCTCTGGAAGAGCTAAACCTGGCGCCTCATCCCCCAGCTCGGGTGAGGCGAGCCTTGTTCTCCCTCATGCAGTGCCCTTGGTCCATCATGTAGGGCACGTATTCTTCTGGCGCCGTCATCAGGAAGGCCACGCCGTAGTCTTGGCGTGCCATGCTACTACTGCCAATCGCCTTGTGGGGTGGTGGCGCGGCAGTCCCTGAGGCCGTGAGTTACATCGAGTCCTTCTTCTCCGCGGGCGGCGAGGGCAACCCGCCCGCCCCCAATCTTCTTTGCTTTCGCCGGTGTTGGAGCTTTGAAGCCCAGCGTAGCGTGGAGCCCGTGTGGGCCGCATACAGGCACTGAGATGGAAGCTGGGTGCAGAAGGGGTGATCCCAGTGGCCGAAGCCAGGGCTCTGCCACTCACTCCGGCACGCGTCGCGGCCGCTCTCCGGCCCTGCCTTGCAGCAGCTCTCGAACCCCGATGGCGCGGCCCTCGAGTTCGCCTGCTCCCGGCGGGTGTCACGGTGATGTAATCAGCGGCATGATTGGAGCCCTTGCTGCCGACCGCGCTGCATGGCGTGAAACCATCGAAGCCTGTCCGCATCGCCCGCGGCATGCAGCGCCCTGCGGACCGCGAGCTTCACAGGACGCAAGTGCGCCCGTGGCGGCTTTCTGCGTGGGAGACCCGCCGCCCAGAGATCTGAGTTGCCGGCTTGGTGCGCGGACATGGTGATGGCGATCTGACGGGACAGGTGGCGAAGGTGGATTCGGTGCACCTACAGGCGCCAAATGTCGGTTGGGTTCAGCGGACCCTGAGGTTCGAACACTAGGGTGTAGCGGAGATCAACCCTCCACCGTCTCGTACCTCGCCGAATCGCGGGAACCTAAACTACTAAGCGGAACAGCGCAAGAGACACAAGATTTATACTAGTTGGACCATCGTTGTGGTGTAATACCCTACTCGGTTTGTGGTGTGGTGGATTGCCTCTTGGGCTGATGAGGAGCGATGCAGGGAAGAACAGCCTCGCAGTGCATTCTTGGTGGGTGTGATGAACTGCTAGGTGGTGTTCCGTCACTCTATCTTGAGGATCGGGTCTCTATCTCTCTCTTTGGATTCCAAATGTCAGATCTAGATGCCTCCCTCTCTGAGTGTGGCTACTCCTATTTATAGGCGAAGGCCCTGGGCCTCTTCCCAAATATTGAGCGGGAAGGGCGCCAACAATTAGCCATTTGAAGGGAGCAGCGGGTACACTTATCGACTAAAGTTGGTCTCGCTTTGCCAAAGGCTCTGGTGATGGCCTGCTTGGGCTCCACGATGACTCCTTGAGCCGTTGGGACTGGTCTTGGTCTTGTTGCACGAAGCGGATGCCTTTGCTTGATGCTCTACTGCGCTTGCTCCTTTGCACCAAGAGGAAAGGAGGATGCTGCAGGCTGGCTTGGCCCGTGGCGCCCTTAGTGCGTCATGGCTTGCGTCATGGGCACCTCGCGAGTACCCTGCCTTGAACTCTCCGCCTCCTCATGAGCCAGCCTGGCGAGGCCGTGCACGAGAAGCTCCTTGTCGTCCGCTCATGCTGACTTGGCCCCTCGCGAGTCTTGAGCTTGCGTTGATGAAGATGGGCTATCTGGGCCTCCTTTGAGCCCACGCCTGAGGCCTTGAGCGAGCAAGTCACAGGGACCCCGTTCCCGAAGCAGCCGACAAAGTCGGAGTGAGGGCTTTGCTAACCCGATGTCTTGAAATATTGTCTCGCCGTCTTCGGGGTACCCGTGGTGAATTACTCCGACAGTAGCCTCCGAGCCTCCGGGCAACTTGGCAAAGTTGGGCGGAGGTTTTCTTGAGTGTTGATGTACAAGATGTCGATGGCGGCGGTGCGGACCTCAGCCGGCGCGGCTTGCTTCCGACGGGGGCGCGCAAGCACACCCACTGGGTGTAGCCTTCCAGCCTCCGGGCAACTAGGAAAAGTTGGGCGGAGGCTTTTCACGGTTGTTGGTGCAGGCGATGGCGTCGAGGGGCCGGTTGCAGCCGGCGGCGGGCGTGCAACATGTGTGGCATGTTCCGAGTGGGGGCGGGCAAGCACACTCGCTGGGTGCAGCCTCCGAGCCTCCGAGCAACTTTGGAAAAGTTGGGCGGAGGGTCTTTGTCGGTGTCAAAACCGGCGGATCTCGTGTAGGGGGTCCCGAACTGTGCGTCTAGGCGGATGGTAACAGGAGACAAGGGACACGATGTTTTTACCCAGGTTCGGGCCCTCTCGATGGAGGTAAAACCCTACTCCTGCTTGATTAATATTGATAATATGGGTAGTACAAGAGTGGATCTACCACGAGATCAGAGAGGCTAAACCCTAGCGTGTTTACATGGCCCTCTCGAATCGTTTTTACTGTCCCACCTCAGTGTGTTTAGCGAGGCGGTTTCTTCGGCACGTCTTATCAGAGCGGAGATCGTGCCCCCTTATTCGGGATCCTCATCAATACAGGCGTGGGTAACCCGATCGTGCCCGTTGGCGCCTCCTCCATCGGCGAGTCCCGAATGGTCACGGGGAGGCTCTTGGTATTCAACCTCTTTATACTTGAGACCAAGGCCTGCTCCTTTCTTTCAATCTCAATCGAATCCGCCCCTCGCCTCGGTTCCAACACCCAAAGCTCCAGATTTAGGTGCCCGGACCTTCAACGATGTCCGGCTCCGACCTGCAGCGGCGGTGGATGTCTTCCTCCGTCACGGAAGAAGATGTGCTAAAAGTGAGAGGCGCGGGTATCTAACGGCGAAATTTCGCATAGGCTGCCTGCCCAAGGGCAGGTTATTCCCTCTCCGAGCACTGGTGAGGCGTGGTGTTAAGTGTCTCACTTCCTTGAGGTTTAGGCTTCCAGCGGACCCCTTCGTGAGGGGCTTATGTTTTATTATGGGCTGGAATTCCATGACTTGGATCGAGTCCATCCTCCACATCTCGTCGTTTATTGTCCTATGTGAGGCCTTCCTCCGCGTACCCCTCACTTGGTTGTGGCTCAAGACCTTCAAAGTGGAGCGAAGAAGATCAAGGGCATCAGGCGAAGTCTTGGAGGGGCTGTTATAAGCAAGAATCTTGACACTCCATGGCCGAGGGCTCTTTTCAAGAGGAGCTCAATTTATAGCAAGCAGGGTGGTTTTATATCACCGCTCGAGGGCACCAAATGGGCGGCGCCACCTGCCTTCCGCTCGGGTCCTCCACTTGTGGGAGTCATGGGTCAATAAAGGGCTCGGCGGGGACCGTCAGGGCGTACCTCTATTGCAGGGCCGTGTTCGAGACCTCCTAGAGAGAGAGAGATCAATCTGGTGCGTAATAGCGCAGGTCATGCAGATTAAATGCATCTTGGCCTGCAAGCGTCGCCCTCTCGCTTTGTGGGAGTTTAATCCGGAGGACCATGAGCTCTCAACATTTTATGGCATAGCGCCCGTGAGATGTACCAACTGTTCTTGGATCACAAGCAATGTGTCGGACTTAGCAGGAGAAGCAGGTCACAGCTGCAATTGCGGGATACTCAAGTAAGTAGTCTGTGCAGGACATGCTATCCGCATATTTATCATAAACTTGCTCTTAAAGAGCTATCCTTTAAGCAGTGGATATCAAAAGCAAAACTGATCAATTGTCCGCCCCCTCCACGAGACCATGCCGGATCTGTATTAACCAAGATGCTAGAGGCTGTGCCTTTTGAAGAAAGCGAAGGGGGAACAAGGAACTACTACCTCGTGAAGGAGGCTATCAAGAAAGGGGATAGAAATCCCTCCCTCCAAGGAGAAGAGGACCGCTTACGAAGATCCAGGAGACCAAAGCCTCGAAGAGAGGAAGAAATCTTCGCGAGAAAGGTCTGCGGCGGAGATGCTCCGGCTGCACTATTTGTCATGCCCAATATCGACCCTATCCAAAAGGAACTCGGCGGTCCCACCAAGGATAGACCGCATATTGGGCAGCTTTACAAAGGTGGATATCATTACATCAACATTACATAATAGTGGGATACATCCAATACATACAATGTCACATGAATACAACAATACAACATACAAGATCAACATCCGACTACGGATGAATCACAACGAAACTCAAACAATATCCACCCTGCTAGCCCAGGCGCCGACCTGGAACCTATCCCACGATTGGCGAGGAAGAAGAAGAACTCCAAAACAAGCAAACATCGCTCTCGCGTCATGATCATCGCACAACTTTGTACACCTGGCTGTTGGTGTAGTAATCTGTGAGCCACGAGGACTCAGCAATCCCATTACCATGGGTATCAAGACTAGCAAAGCTTAATGGGAAAGGAAGGGGTAAGGTGGTGAGGTTGCAGCAGCGACTAAGCATATATGGTGGCTAACAAGCGCCAAATGAGGCGAGAAGAAAACAAAGGCAGTGTAGCCAACTAGTAATGATCAAGAAGTGATCTGAACTCCTACTTACGTCGGACATAACCCGAAACCGTGTTCTCCTCTCGATCAACCCGAAAAGAGACACTCATGATTCGCTACGGTTGGTGTATTTTGGAAGAGTTAAGCTTCAAGTTTACTACAACGGATATTAACAAATTCCCATCGCCACATAACGCAGAGCACGGCTCTCGAAAGTTTATACCTGCGGGGTGTCCCAACAACCCATGATAATCTCTCGCGATCAGCGAAGGATATTCCTTCTCCCGGGAAGACCCGATCAGTCTCGGAATCCGGCTACAAGACATTCGACGGTAATAAAACAAGACCAGCAAAAGCCGCCCGATGCAAACAATCCCGATAGGAGCTGCACATATCTCGTTCTCGAGGGCAACATCGGATGAGACATCCTCTGAGTAAAACCAACCCTCAAGTTTCCCCAAGGTGGCCCATGATCTGCTCGTTTGGGCCAACACTTGAACAAGCATTGGCGGGGGCTGAATAAAGATGACCCTTGGGTTAAATACTCCCAAGGGAAAATAGGTGGTGGTGAGGCAAATGGAAAACCAATGTTGGGCCTTCTTTGGAGAGTCTTATTCAAAGCGATCTGTCAAGGGGTCCATAAATCACCCCGACAGCGTTAGGGCCGCAAAATCCGGGAACATAATACCGATATGGCGGAAACTAGGCGGCAAGAGTGGAACAAAACACGGGCATAAGGCGAGCCTTCCACCCTTTACCAAGTATATAGATGCATTAATAATATAAGAGATATTGTGATATCCCAGCAAAATCCTGTCCACCATGGAGCAATCTTCAACTTCTGCAACTACTTAGCGCTATAAGAGGGCTGAGCAAAGCGGTAACATAGTCAAACAGCGGTTTTCTAGGAAGGTGTCAAGGTTAGAGGTTCATGGCAATTTGGGAGGCTTGAAGAACAAGTTATAGGGGCGCAGACAAAGCGATAGAACGAAGCAACTAGCATAGCAATGATAGTAGTGAGATCCAGGGTAGCGGTCATCTTGCACGAAATCCATAAGGAAGAAGAAGCGAGTCCATGAAGAAGATGAAGCCACGAAGGCGAACCAAGCGTGAGCGAGCGAATCTGACGATCATGAAACATGAACTAACAAGAAGAAGCACACAACATGGTAAACACACCACACATGAACAAGACATGATGCTCAACCAAGTATGATGCATGACAAGGCTACATGGAGCTACTCATGGCAAAATATGATGCAAACAAGAGCAACACATCAAGGCAAGTTTAAATGAGGCCGGGAACAACATATAACAATTCCGGTAAGCCCTCATATGTAAATTTCGAAATTGGTCCAGATCTGAATAAACCTTATGTTCAAGTTGTTAAACATCAAGTCAAGATGCACCACGAGAATCTACACGAAATTCTAGTCAAGTTACATATAAAGTTCATTAGATTGAGCTACGGCCTAGAAGATATGAGCAAAACAAGATAAACAAGGCATTGATGCAAAATGCATACAAACATCAAGCAAACACCTCAAAACAAGGATGCAACATGATAATATGAAGCTACATGCAATTCTAAGCAAGTTTCATATAAAGCACACTCAAAACGGAGCAACGGTTCAACACATACACATGAAACAAGTTATAGCAACAATCTGTCCAAAACAGCAACTAGGCATGTTACAAGCATCAAAACAACATGCTACAGAATCTTAACATGATAACAAAAGGCATGGACGTGATGTACAGGTAAAGAATGATAAAACATGAACACTGAGCTATGGAATGAACATGATGTAATGGAATGAAATGAAGTACTCGTCGAGACGAACAATTTGACATATTACACGCACAAAACGGAGCAGTATGTAGCAAGTTATGATGCAATAAACATGGCATGAAAATGTTGAAATAATTAGGGACTTAGAAATTTGGAGGAAAGTCAACCTTGCAGTTAGAGGCAGGGGCGGATCTCTGGGAACCGCCTTGGAGCGGAGAGGAGGTGGCAGGCTTCGGGGAAGGCAGGAGGAGCCAGACAGGCCAGGGGCGGCGGATCAAGGCAGGAAGGTCGAGGAGGCGCCCGGTGGCAGGCGAGCGAGCAATCCGGCGTGGCCTTGTGGCAGAAGGCCAATGGCTTCGAGGCCAGCAGGCGCTTCAGGCAGTCGCGAGAGGCCTTGAGGCAGCAGCCCGGAGACAAAGCGTGGCGGCTGGAGAACTCAGCAGCACCGGTCGGTGTGGCGGCGGCGGCGCTGGTCTGGCCGGGCAGACAGGCGGGGGCTGGCGGCGGAGGCGAGGCGAGGCAGGCGAGCAGCGGCGCCAGATGGGCTCATGGCAGGCGAACCGAACCCAGTGGGCCTGGCCTTGGGGCGGGGAGAGCAGCGGTGCAGGACACGTGGTGATACTGGTCGCCCGTGGGCGGCGGCTGGACATGTCGGTCCGATCTGGGCGTGTCGTGGCGGAGAAGGCAGGGCTAGGGTTTGGGGATCCGGAAATTCGAGTGCACATATTTATAGGTAGAGGAGCTAGGAGAGTCCAAATGGAGCACGGTTTTCGCCCCACGATCGTGATCGAGCGACCCGAGCATGGAGGGAGTTTGCGGGTTTTAGGCCACTTTGGAGGGTGTTGGGCTGCAAAGAAAGAGGCTTTTGCGGTTATCCGGTTAACCTTTGGAGTACCAAAGCGACCTCCAAATGCACGAAACTTGACCGCGGTCTACGGTGCTATACCAAGGCAACTTGACAAACCTCGGGTCATTCAGAAAGTTTAACACCCGCTTTACGAAAAGAGGTAAAGAGGGCGCAGGGAGACATAGGAGTGCCGGATTGCAAAACGGACAACGGGGAAAATGCTCGGATGCATGAGACGAACACATCTGCAAATGAAATGCACATGACGACATGATATAAAATGCAGATGATGACATGGCAAAATGCAACACGCAAGCACATGACATGGCAACGACGGCGAATAACTGGCGGACACCTGGCGCATCGAATCCGGGGCGTTACACTATTTCCCCAAGGAGATCAGCCCTCCAGCGAGCCGTAAGTAAAGGAGGACATTTGTTTTTAAAAGAGAGACATCCCCGTTTTATTTCTGAAGGTAACCGAAAGTTTACCTTGTAGTTCGGATCTCAGCCCTTCAAGCGAGCTCGTCTTTGGGGATCTTGGTCGGAGATGATGGAAGCGAAACGCCTCCGCTGCCGTACCATTATGCGGAGGGGCGACCACGAGTGTCGTGGCGGAGGCTTCTCAAATCCGGCGGGGCGAGAAGGCAGCCGTATGTCCCCTCAAAGCCCTCCGTGTCCGGCCTTGAAAAAGGCCACCGGACGAGTCCGGCATATGAGCGTCACGGTCGGAGGCTGAAGGATCTGCTCGGGCGGCGTCTATCTCGGAAGATCACCGTGCGTTAATGGAGTGCGATGATTGAAAGGATTTCATCCGCTGAGGCGGATTGCATGAAGCCGTCGTAAGTTCTTGGCGGGTTTTGAAGTGCATAAAATGATGTACCTTACGACAATTTTGCATATAAAATCGCCCTATATAGATAGTAGCCCACGAGACTTGGTGCGGTGTCAAAAATGGCGGCGTGAGGATCCTAACCCAGTATAATATCGCTCTTCCTATGTAGGTGGCAAAGCGTCCGGTGGCTAGCGGGCTGATGGAATTTGCCGAACTGAAGCGGCAACTTGGCGTGGCGGATCACGGACATCACGCTTGTTAATAAGCGGCAGCGAGTCACCGGTATGCAACTTCTCGCGGACACACTGGTAAAGGGGCAGCGCCCATGCCTTACAACATGTATGCTTAATGCAGATGGTGCCGCTGCTATGGAGAACCTTGGTGGACTTCGCCCGAACCAAGGAGCAAGCGGAAAAAGTGATCGGCTGCCTTAAAAGGCGACGCGAGAATAAAAGCGAATAGGCTGCTCTTTGCGAAACAAGAAAGAAATGGCCGTGATGGCCGTGAAATTGAAGAATGCTCTTGACCGTTGCAAGCTTCTTGAAAAAGAAGATCGGCGGAACAAGAGGACCTGAAAAGGCCGCCACGAGGCCAAGGACACTCGCTCTGCGATGAGAGCTATGAAGGGGAGCTCGTCGGGCGGAATATGCGGTAAATCCCTTTCTGCTGCGGAGGAAATTCACGATCCTAAAATGCGCTCAATTGGACGGCTGTGGGGTGCGGAGGATGCTTATCTGGACTTGGCGGCGAGTGCATGAGCGGCGAACACTTCCAGGTCAAAAGGATCCGAGAATGGAAGAGCTTTTTGTCGCGATTCCATAGTCCGGATCGTCCACTTTCATTAACGATCGTTTGGCTGAATGGTCTGAGCTGAATAGGTTGTCGGACTTGCCATGAAGGATGTCGTGACTCATTTGTGGCGAACAGGCCCGAGCGAAGAGTTATTTTGGCTTGGTGCAACAGTTCCTTGGTGTGGTGCCGCATGTCGATGCAATGAAGCGGTCGGCATGCATAGAGGTGCGGATGGCTCTTGCCCATGTCAAGACATCTTTGGCGGATATGAAGGCCACGACGTTGCATCCCAAGATTGGACGAAGCAGTACCTACCGAGCACTATTTTAAAGAAGTCTGCAGGCGCTTCGTTTAATAGAGGCAGCGATGCTCGAAGGATATTATGTTTTAATGACATGTTTGATTTGTGAAAACAATGTTTCAATATAATATAAGAGCTTTTTATATTTGTGCGTACAAGTATTAAAACACCTCTGTCTTGACGTTGATGTATATATGTATATAACTTTGAAAGATGGCAGTCTTGACTTGACCCCATGCACATAATGCGGGGTGTTTGCAAAAAGCGCATTTCACATAATCAACGTCTTGGTCTTGTAAAGGAGGTGATAGCGTAGCAAACTAGGCAACGGACTAATAATGCTTTATCACTTTCACTTAGCCATAGGAGTTCGATGGTGGGGCTACTATATAGCCCCTAGAACCTTCTGCTCTCCCGAATTGAGTAGCGTATGTACTGACAGGAAAGCAGTCCTTCGTTAATCTTGAAATTCTAAACATTCGGTGGGTCATCAGTGGTTGACCAGTCTCACGCTATATCATGACGATCAGTTTTGACTTTCTCTCTTGAGGTGCTCACTGGCGAACAAGGCACTGTCGCGATAGTTCTCCACGGTGCCGCGTTAGCGATAGAGCGGAACATAAGGCAGCAAAACACGGGCAGGCAAACCCAACATTTGACCAAAGACATGATTGGAGCTGATGCATATAAGGCCTAACTTTCGAGGGCGCGAACACTCCCTAAGGTATTCGGTCTTTATGAAAGCAGGCAGAATAATGCCCTAAGCCCCTAGTGTCCACGTCGCGCAAAAATTTTGAGTGCGGCCCGATGCCAACGCCAGCCTCCTCCTCGGTTATAGCAAGAAACCGGGGATGTGTATCAAAAAGAAGCGATAAAAAAGATTTATGCAGGGTCTTAATCTAAAAGAATCCTTACAGCAGGTCCCTCTTGCAAACCGGGGATGTGTATCAAAAGAGCAGTAAAAAGGTCTCTGGGGTCTTAATCGAAAGAATCCGGCAGCGGGTCCCTCTTGCGTCTGCGCTTTGTGTCTCCGTTGTCTTGCGTATCTGGGCCAGGTGTATACGGTGTTCATCTGTAAAGAAGAACTTAGTTGAAAAGAAAAAAAGATCGTCGAAAAATGTACTTTATATTAAATAAGCAGTGCAGTTGAAAAGTGAATAAAAATAAGCTTTATTGTCTCTTGTTGTACATCGTGCAGCCCCTTATGCGAGGGGTATGCCGCTAGTAGGTGTTTATATGTTTCGCGGACTCATCTAGCCATGTCAGGTCCGAATGACCTATTCAGGTGCTTTGATTAAGCGGGCGGATTAGTGTGGGGCTGTCAAGGCAGTCTCACGTTCTTCCGTGCTCGAGTAACACTTGGTACTCCCTTTTAATGAGATGATGCGCGTGGACCGGGCATTTTAAGTGTAAGAGATGCATAATGCGGTATTGCGTTAAGCGGTAGCTTCACGTCCTAGTAGTGCTTGATAGCTACTTTGAATGGGGCGATATGGAAGGTTAACTTTTGCGGCGGAAGTTGTCGGATGAGCGAACACAACTTCTAGCGATGGGAGTCCGTACAATGGGCATATAGGCTGGCATTACCCCTTTGAAGGAGGTGTTGCTATGGCGAATTTTGGTTGGGTCTATCCCCATTTTGCAGATTGTGTCTGATATAGCAGGTTTAGATCGCTACCTCCGTCCATTAGGACTTGTGTAAATTGGAGTCCATCGATTATAGGATCTAATATCAAGGCAGTCCATCCTGCGTTCGGATACTTCGGAATAGTCTGATGATCGAAGGTGATTGGTTTTGACAACCAACGTTGGGACTCTGCTGGGATAGACCGTGCGGCGCTTGTTTCTATAGGCGCGCTCTGTTTTCCTTTGTCACTTGAAGTGAGTTCCTGTTTTGACTTCTTGTGGGAAATTCTTTTGTTTTCGATTGCTTTCTGCTTGTGGGGTTCGTCATCGTCCTCGCTTGGTGTGTGAGCCCTTGTGTTCGACATTGAGTTTGCGGACTGCTTGAAGACAACAATCTCTGTGGGTATGGTTTGCGAGCTTCCAGAATCTTGTGGATTTGGCATATTTTGTCCAAGATTTTGTTTAGGTTGGATAGCTCATCGCTGTTATCCTTGAGGGCAGTTTTTATGATTCTGCGGGAGCTTACGAATCCGGCGTTGGTATCGTGCTCTTGGGTTGTTTCCCTTTGTCCGGCGCTGGTCCTTGCTGCGTCGTGGTTTCCATTCCATCCACGACTTTGGATGTACTTGGGTCGCTGGTCGCATCTTGCCAGCCAACTATCCTCTCCAGCATAAGCGGGTCATGAAACTTGTTAATGCAGCCATTGTTCTCGGCTTCTCTGGCGAGAGGTGTCTGGCGAGCCATTCATCTCAGACGTTGTGTTTGAAAGCTGCTAAGGCTTGGCGTCCGGACGATCGACTATTTGGTTCTTTTGGTGAGGAACCTGTTCGAGAATTCGGGCTGACTCTCCGGGTTGTTGAGTTATGTGACTTAAATAAATGCATCCGGGCGGACATAAGTCCCTTGAAAATTTACCGAAAAGCATCCTCGAGCTCTTCCCAACTTCAATGGTATTTTCGGGGAGGCTTTTGAGCCAATGCGGGCTGGCCCTTTGAGCTTGAGGGTAAATATTTTATGGCGTGGAGATCATCTCCTCTAGCCATGTGTATGTGGAGGATGTAATCCTCAATCTAGACTCAGTGCATTGTTCCGTCGTATGCCTCTATGTTTACGGGTTTGAATCCCTGGGAATTCGTGATCCGGCACCTCATCGGTGAAACACGGGGTGTCGGCACCCCTATATTTGGGTGTGCGTGATGTTCGAGATATTTGGCGTGTTGCATTGCTTGGAAGAGCTTGCTTTCTCGTCCCATAGATGGACCTAACTGGGCCATCCTTTTGATCTGAATCCTTATGCGGATCGCGTCTTGGCTTGTGTCTTGGCGCGCTTGCGCTCCATGTTTGCCATGTGGTGCGTCTATCCGGCCGGCGGCCTCTTTGTTCTTTGATTGCGGGGCTCTCGGCCTCCTCATGGTCGGGAAGTAGTTTGCGCTTGGGTAGCTCTTTGTTTGGCGGTGTCACCGTATTTCTCTGCGGTGTTGAGTACTTTGCTCCATCGATTAAGAGTGCATCTTCGCTGTTTTGAGCTTCGCTTACCTTTTTTCAGGCTACTGCGATGGCGGCGAGCCTTTTGTGGAGGTTCTTCTGCTCCAACAACTTGTCCGGCGTGAGATCGTCCGGACTATTATATTCGCCGAGGGTGGGTTGTTTATCAAATTGTCCTGTTCATACGGTTGCTTTCGATAGCATGTTAAATCGTCCACTGTTAGCCCTGCTCTATGGCTGGAGTGCGTGTGGCTGCCGTCTTTGTCGGCGGGACTTGGTGCGGCGTTTACGTTGCCGTTTGACTGCTTTTGAGGATTTATCCTTCATAGCGTCCGTTGTTCCTCGTCGTCACTTCCTTTAGCTGTATCCACCATGTATACATCATGGGATGAGGTGGCTGTCGATATCCTATAGGTGCTGGTTCATGGCTATCTCCTACATCATCGTCCATACCGTCGATGTCTTGGTCGAAATCGAAACACGTCGTTTAAGCTTTCGGCGAGTGGCTACAAAGTGGGTGGTGGGTGGGCGTTGAATTTCTTCGTCGTCGCATCCCAACCTTCGACCGTAGTCCGGCCAGGGCTCTTGATAAAGAGAGAGTCTTTAGTGAATTCAGGATGTCGCCAAAGGCGAGTCTTTGAAAGATGTCGGCGATGAACTCCATAACGGCGCCATTGGATTCGATTGGCGGGCGCGGAGGTTGAAGTCGGAGAGAGTCCACCACCTTGGAGTCACGGTCTTCGCAAAGGACGGGGATGGAGTTCGGCTCAATCACCGTGAGATTGTAGCCCCGAGGCTATATCGACCACTCGTCCTCGATCGGTAGTCGACTCTGAGCTAAGGTCGGGGCGGATCTTTGATGCGACCTCAGGGCACTATTCGGCGGCGAGCTAGATCGTGCCCATCGAGACAGTCTTGCGGCGCTTGGCTGTGGCTCGAATCCGTCGAAGATCAAGTCTCCGCGGATGTCGGCCGTGTAGTTCAAACTCCCAAATCGACTGATGGCGGGCGTAGCTTTGATCTGCTCGGATGACCAAGTGAATTGGCCCGATTGCAAAGCCGCGAATCTGAAGATCTGTCCGGGAGAAAAGTCTCACCTGGACCACGTTGTTGTTGATGATCGAAGGAGCCATCGGACCTAAAGATGACGACATAGGAACCCTCAATGAAAGCACCAATGTCGGTGTCAAAACCGGCGGATCTCGGGTAGGGGTCCGGCTGTGCGTCTAGGCGGATGGTAACGGAGACAAGGGACATGATGTTTTTACCCAGGTTGGGCCCTCTCGATGGAGGTGAAACCCTACTCCTGCTTGATTAATATTGATGATATGGGTAGTACAAGAGTGGATCTACCACGAGATCGGAGAGGCTAAACCCTAGAAGCTAGCCTATGGTATGATTGTTGTTTGTCCTCGGACTAAAACCCTCCGGTTTATATAGACCTTTGGATAGGGTTAGGGTTACAGTCGGTTACAATGGTAGGAGATCTACATATCCGTATCGCCAAGCTTTCCTTCACGCCAAGGAAAGTCCCATCCGGACAGGGGCGAAGTCTTCAATCTTGTATATTCATAGTCCGAGTCAAATAGCGGTGATAGTTCGGCTATCCGGACACCCCTAATCAGGACTCCCTCGGTCTTGTTGTTGATGATGAAGCGGACGGCGGCGTCGAGGTGCCGCATGTGGACCTGAAGTCCATGGCTGGTGTTGTCGAATGCAGGCGTGAGGTCCCCGGACGATCTTTGTCGGCGTGGGCCTTGAGGTCCAGCTGATCTTGTCGGAAGCAGACGTGGGAGTCCGCCGGCCCGATCTTTGTCGGCCTTGAACCTTGAGTCCGCCGGCCCGATGTTATCGACCCGCAGACTGAGTCTGCCGGTGATGTTGTCGATGACGGTGGCTCGGGCTGCGGCCGCAGCGGCACTGCTTCGATTAGGCGGCGCGCGGACACCCACTAGGTGTAACCTCCGGCGAGGAGGGTTCCCCATGAAAATGATCATGCAAATGACAAAGTTAGTCCCCGCAGATATATCGAACGTTTTCTTTTAGTAGTGCAAGTTTTATGCGGAGGGTACCGACTCGGTTTCGTCCCAGCCCCCTTCAATCTTTTCATATTCCTCCACTCTTTGGCTTGTGCTCTAAGCTTGCGGGCAGCCGCTCTGCGATGCGTGGCTGAGAGTGGGCAGAAGTGGAGTGTATAATGACCCACAAGTATGGGGATCTATCGTAGTCCTTCGATAAGTAAGTGTCGAACCAGCGAGGAAGCGGAAGGAAATGATAAGCGGTTTTCAGCAAGGTATTCTCTGCAAATCTTGAAATAAGTGGTAACAGATAGTTTTGTGATAATAATTTGTAACGAGCAACAAGTAACAAAAGTAAATAAAGTGCATCAAGGTGGCCCAATCCTTTTTGTAGCAAAGGACAAGCCTGGACAAACTCTTATATAAGTAAAAGCGCTCCCGAGGACACATGGGAATATCGTCAAGCTAGTTTTCATCACGTTCATATGATTCGCGTTCAGTACTTGGATAATTTGATATATGGGTGGACTGGTGCTTGGGTGCTGTTCTTACTTGAAAAAGCATCCCACTTATGATTAACCTCTATTGCAAGCATCCGCAACTACAACAAAAGTATTAAGGTAAACCTAACCATAGCATGAAACATATGGATCCAAATCAGCCCCTTACGAAGCAATGCATAAACTAGGGTTTAAGCTTCTATCACTCTAGAAACCCATCATCTACTTATTACTTCCCAATGCCTTCCTCTAGGCCCAAATAATGGTGAAGTGTTATGTAGTAAGCGTTCACATAACACCACTAGAGGCTAGACAACATACATCTCATCAAAATATCGAACGAATATCAGGAACAAACGTAACTACTCACAAAGCATATTCATGTTCATAATCAGAGGGGTATTAATATGCATAAAGGATCTGAACATATGATCTTCCACCAAATAAACCAACTAGCATCAACTACAAGGAGTAATCAACACTACTAGCAACCTACTAGTACCAATCCCAGACTTGGAGACAAGAATTGGATACAAGGAACTAGGGTTTTGAGATGAGATGGTGCTGGTGAAGATGTTGATGGAGATTTCCCTCCCCCGATGAGAGGAGCATTGGTGATGACGATGACGATGATTTCCCCCTCCCGGAGGGAAGTGTCTTTGGCAGAACAGCTCTGCCGGAGCCCTAGATTGGTTCCACCAAGGTTTCGCCTCGTGGCGGCGGAGTTTCGTCCCGAAAGGTTGCTTATGATTTTTTTCCTCGACGAAAGACCTCATATAGCAGAAGATGGCCATCAGAGAGCCAGCAGGGGGCCCATGAGGTGAGGCGCACCACAGGGGTAGGTCGCCCCCACCCTCGTGGCCTAGTGGGTCCCCTCGGTGAACTTCTTCGCTCAATATTTTTATTATTTCAAAAATGACTTTCGTGGAGTTGCAGGACTATTGGAGTTGTGCGAGTAGGTCTCTAATATTTGCTCCTTTTCCGGCCAGAATTCCAGTGCGGCATTCTCCTCCTTATGTAAACCTTGTAAAATAAGAGAATAAGCATAAGTATTGTGACATAACGTGTAATAACAGCCCATAATGCAATAAATATCGATATTAAAGCATGATGCAAAATGGACGCATCAACTCCCCCAAGCTTAGACCTCGCTTGTCCTCAAGCAAAAGCCGATAACGATAAATATGTCCCCATGTTTAGAGAATGCAGGTGTCGATAAAAATAAAATCTGGACATGAAGGCATCATGATTATTCTCATAACAGCAACATATATAGATATTGTCATATGATTTCTTATGCTCAAGTAATAATCTATTCACAATGCAAAAGTACGAATCATAAACTTTATTGAGAACCAACAAACTATAATCTCAGTCATTGAAGCAATTGCAATTTATCATAACATCAGAAAGAGTCTATGTCAGAGCTCAATAGCAAGTCCACATACTCAACTATCATTTAATCTTTCATAATTGCTAACACTCACGTGATACTTGTGGTTAGGGAGTTTTAATCGGACACAGAGAAAGATAGGGGCTTATAGTTTCGCCTCCCAACCTTTTGCCTCAAGGGTAATGTCAACAATAATAACTCATGCTCCCCTACATCCAATTAGATATATCTATCAGGATCTTTCCAACATACTGTGCTTGCTAAAGGATAAAATGAAAAAGGATAGGTGAAGATCACAATGACTCTTGCATAAGGTAGGAGATAATAAATAAAAGATAGGCACTTGGAGGAGAGGCGAGAGGTTGCCATGCGCTTTTATGGTTGGATGCACAAAATCTCAATGCGAAAGAATGTCACTTTATATTGCCTTGTGATATGAAACTTTATTATGCAGATCATCGCTTTTATTTCTTCCACATCACAATATCGTATAAAGCTTATTTTCTCCACACTAATAAGCCATACATATTTAGAAACAATTTTATTGCTTTGCACCGATGACAACTTACTTGAAGGATCTTACTCAATCCATAGGTAGGTATGGTGGACTCTCATGGCAAAACTGGTTTAAGGTTTTGGAAGCACAAGTAGTATCTCTACTTGGTGCTGAGAATTTAGCTAACATGAGGGGAAAGGCAAGCTCAACATGTTGGATGATCCATGACAACATACTTTATCTCAGATATAAGAAAACATAACCCATTACATTGTCTTCCTTGTCCAACATCAACTCTTTAACATGTCATATTTTAATGAGTGCTCCTAATCATAAAAGATGTCAATGATAATATATTTATATGTGAAACCTCTCTTTCCTTATTACTTCCTATTAATTGCAACAATGACCAAAGCTATGTTTGCCAACTCCCAACAACTTTTAATCATCATACTCTTTCTATGTGAAGTCATTACTCTCAATAAGATCAATATGAACTCTTTGTTTCTTTTTACTCTTTTTATCTTTATTTTATTCACTCAAGATCATAGCAAAATAATCAAGCCCTTGACTCAACACTAATCTTTATTATATAGCTCACGGACTCGATTACATAGAGATCATAAAGAAAAGCCCAAAACTAGATCATACCATAAACTTTATTCTACAAGATAAAGATACTACTAATAGGATCGAACTAAGAAAAGCGGTAAAGATAGGAGTGTGATGGTGATCGATCAGGGCACCTCTCCCAAGCTTGGCGGTTGCCAAGGGGGTGCCATACCCATGTGATTATATCTCCTTCTTTGTTGGTGGAGAGGATGGTGGTGATGTTGGTGATGGATGATCGCACATCGGCGTCGGAGGTCCTCCGACTTGCGGATAATGCCCTTGAGTGCAACAATATGCTCCTTCAACAAAATATTTTCACGTGTAAGATACTTGTTCTGTATATGAGCTAACTCAATCATCTTGAAAGCTTCGATCTCAGTTGGGGTAAGAAGATTATGATCAAGTTGAAGGATGTCTTCTGCTGCCGGGGCTTGATCCTCCGTGACCTTCTTGATCCTTTCATCCTTGTTGATCTCCATGGGTTCTTCCCTCTTCAGATCTATATTCATTAGCCAAGCATCGTTGTCACCATTGTTGGAGGAGGGGCGACATGATGCACAACCTCATTTCTTCTGACATAAAACAGCTCGAAACAAACGGAGGATAATTGCATGATCACGAAGTCAAAACCTTGAGCGAATATATAATGAATTTTACCGACCAAAATATATATCGTGCAAAAAGGAGTCGGAAGGCACGAGGTGCCCACGAGGTGAGGCGCACCCGAGGGGTAGGCGCGCCCTCCACCTCGTGGAGCCCTCGTGTCCTTCGGACTACTACTTATTTTCTATTTTTCTAAATATTCCAAAGCGAATATTGCCTTAAAACTGTTTTGGAGTCGGTTTACTAACCGTACCACATACCTATTCCTTTTGAGATGCGAAACATTCGGAAAGTGTACATATGTATTCCTCAGGGAGTTCGGTTTCAATAACATTGGTTTCAACATTTATGGGATTACGAGATATAATGTTTAATTCTTTGACCATTTACCACCTTGGTTGTGCCTTGAAGTTGTTGATTTTTGTGGCACGGAGCGATAGATCTCCTCGATAACGTGGGGCCTTCTCATTTAGAGAAGTTTTCCTGCAAAAAATCCTAAGCGGAGTTGTATAGCAATACATAATCACCTACGTTAAGCTCACGCTTTTGTATCCTTTTGTCATGCCATCTTTTAACTTTTCTTTAAACAACTTGGCATTTTCATAAGCTTGGGTTCTCCATTCATCAAGCGAGCTAATATCAAATAACCTCTTTTCACCGGCAAGTTTGAAATCATAGTTGAGATCTTTAATAGCCCAATATGCCTTATGTTCTAGTTCGAGAGGTAAGTGACATGCTTTTCCATAAACCATTTTATATGGAGACATACCCATAGGATTTTTATATGCAGTTCTATAGGCCCATAATGCATCATCAAGTTTCTTGGACCAATTCTTTCTAGACCTATTGACAGTCTTTTGCAAAATTAATTTGAGCTCTCTGTTGCTCAATTCTACTTGACCACTAGACTGTGGGTGATAAGGAGATGCAATTCTATGATTAACATCATACTTAGCAAGCATTTCACGGAAAGCACCATGAATAAAATGTGAACCACCATCATTCATTAAATATCTAGGGACTCCAAACCTCGGAAAATAACTTCTTTAAGCATTTTAATAGAGGTGTTATGATCAACACTACTAGTTGGAATAGCTTCTACCCACTTAGTAACGTAATCAACACAACTAAAATATGTGTATATCCATTAGAGGCAGGAAAAGGTCCCATATAATCAAAGCCCCAAACATCAAAGCGGTTCAATAACAAGTGAATAATTCATAGGCATTTCTTGATGTCTACTAATATTACCAATTCTTTGACATTCATCACAAGATAAGACAAACTTACGGGCATCCTTGAAGAGTAGGCCAATAAAATCCGGATTGCAATACCTTATATGCGGTTCTATCTCGGCATGGTGTCCTCCATAAGCAGGAGTGACACTTGCGTAGGATCTATTCTGTTCATGCTCGGTACACTGGCGTCTAATAACACCACCTACTCCTTCTTTATAAAGATGTGGGTCATCCCAAAAGTAATGTCTCAAATCATAGAAGAACTTTTCTTTTGTTGGTATGTGAAACTAGGTGGTATAAATTTAGCAACAATTTAATTAGCATAATCAACATACCATGGAGTACTCGAGAAGTACTTATAACATTTAATTGTTCCTCGGAAAGCTATCATCAATAGGTAGTGGGTCATCAAGAACATTTTCTAATCTAGACAAGTTATGCAGCGGGGTTCTCGGCTCCTTTCTATCAACAATATGCAAATCAAATTCTTGTAGCAGGAGAACCCATCTAATAAGTCTAGGTTTAGCATCCTTCTTTTCCATAAGGTATTTAATAGCAGCATGATCGGTGTGGATAGTTACTTTAGAATCAACAATATAAGGTCTGAACTTATCACAAGCAAATACAACGCTAACAGTTCTTTTTCGATAGTAGCATAGTTTCTTTGGCGTTGTCTAGAGTCTTACTAGCATAATGGTTAACATTTAATTTCTTATCAACTCTTTGCCCTAGAACAGCACCTCTGACATAATCGCTAGCATCACACATAATTTCAAAGGTAAATTCAATCAGGTGGCTGAACAATAGGTGCGAGATCAATGCTTTCTTAAGTATTTCAAATGCTTCTACACAATCATCATCAATGACAAATGGTATATCTTTTTGTAATAAATTAGTCGAGAGGCGAGAGATTTTGAGAAGTCCTTAATGAACCTCCTATAAAATCCATCGTGACCAAGGAAACTTCTTATACCTTTGATGTCCTTGGGACATGGCATCTTTCAATAGCATCAACCTTGGCTTTATCAACTTCAATACCTCTTTCGAAACTTTATGCCCCAAGACAATACCTTCATTAACCATAAAGTGGCACTTTTCCCAATTCAAGACAAGATTAGTTTCTTCACATCTACGCAAAACTTCGATCAAGGTTGCTCAAGAAATCATCAAAGAAGATCCATAGGCGGAAAATTAGTCCATGAAAACCACACAAATCTTTTCACAAAAGTCAGAGAATATAGCCATCATGCATCTTTGAAAGGTAGCAGGTGCATTACATAAACCAAAAGGCATACGTCTATATGCAAAAGTACCAAAAGGGCAAGTAAAAGTGGTCTTTGATTGATCTTTAGCTGACACAGGTATTTGAGAGAAACCAGAATAACCATCTAGAAAGCAATAATGTGTATGTTTGCATAATCTTTCTAGCATTTGATCGATAAAAGGTAAGGGGTAATGATCCTTTTTAGTAGCCTTATGTAATTTACGGAAATCAATTACCATCCTATAACCTGTAATAATTCTTTGCGGAATTAATTCATCTTTATCATTAGGAACAACAGTAATACCTCCCTTTTTAGGGACAGAATGGACAGGACTTACCCACTGACTATCAGCAACGGGATAAATTATACCTGCCTCCAGAAGCTTTAGTATTTCTTTTCGTAAGTGCAACTAGTGCCCCTTAGTGATTTTGGTGTATTGAAGACTTATAGGTTAAGGGACTAATGTGTTTGTGAGTGTACATGGGTCTATAAGTCTATGAGGAGTTCGATATTCTGAGAAAATCGACCCTAAAATGAAGTTCTTGATTGAAGACTTTGATATTACGAAGAATTTAGAAGACTTTGAAAGTGAAGAAATTGGTGCGACCTTGAAGACTTGGTATTCATTTGAGGAACATGAAGCGTGAAGACTTTTGTTTTCGTAGTTTCATTTTCTCTTTCTTGAGTCATAGGAAACACCGTCTTTGTTAAAGAAATTAGAGAAATACTAAGGAAAAATTTCCATGTGATGCTCAACTCAAAATCCTACACCTACCAATCCCTTTGAGTGAAGCCTTTGGAAATCTCATACAGCTCGATCAATTTCTTGATGTGAGAGCGAAGTTCTTACAGTGTTGAGAATTTATTCGGCGAGGAGTTAAAATTCGCCGGTCAGATTGCCTACAGTGAGAACATGATAGCCGAGGAATTTGATATTCAAATTTCCGACCGTTCTTTCTTCTTGGCCTTGACTGTCCCAAAATATCTTATCCACCTAACGGTCATATCATTGAAGGGCATTTATGTCTTATCATGTCGGGCTGCTCCTAGGCTATAAATAGCCGCCCCTACAACCACTAGCTGGTTGGCTGCTCGAAGAAAATTTGACACTTGTCATTTGAGAGCAACCCATCCTCAGGGACTTTGAGTGAAAATCATCGAGTGAGGAAAAACCCAAACACCAAACCCTACAAACCCAAAGTGATTGAGCATCCTTGAAGAGATTGATCTGCGTGGATCCGGCCTTATTACCTTTGAAGATTGTGCTTCTTCAGACGGTTAGGCATCATGGTTTAGAGCATCCAAGAGGAATTGTGGATCGCCGAGTGACCAAGTCTGTGAAGGTTTGGAAATCGCTGAAGACTTACCACAGTGATTGGGCGAGTGCATGTGACCTTAGTTCAAGGAGAATCTGTGAGGACTTGGTGTCTGAGCTGCGTGCTCAGGTATTGGCGGGTGTCCGGGACTGTGTGTCCTCGAGTTTAAATACTCGGCCGCTCAACAGGACGTACAAGCTGAGACAGCCAGTTGGAACTGGTCTACCAAATCATTGTCTTCACCAACCTTCTGGTTCTATTTCCTCAACCCTCTCATTTCCTCATTCTTTGTGTTGAGTGTTCTTTCATATCGTGTTTGAAGACTTTGGTGAAGACTTTCTCAATTTCCTCAGTTCAATTTCTTGATCTGTTTGTCTTCATCTTGTGCTATCCTGTGTTTCGCTACGTACTCTTTGTTTGTCTTCATTTCATCATGATGACCATGCCGCATTCTCATATGCTTACTTCGAGTACTTATTCAGCTGCAAGTAGTTCTTATGAGGAATTTCCTCACCGTCAAATTCCTCGATGAAGAATTCATAAAATCGCCTATTCACCCCCTCTAGTCGATATAGCACTTTCAATTGGTATCGAGCAAGGTACTCCATTGTTACGTGTGATTTTAGTTTAACCACCTAGAGTTTTAGTTATATGGACCACAGGTATGATCAAGGTCTCGGCGGGGTGTCCTACCTTTGATGGGACGGACTACCCTCTTGGAAGAACAAGATGCGAATGCATCTTGAGGCAATTGACAACGATCTCTGGTATGTTGTGGAAAATGATGTTCCCTCAGTCACACCTTCTCTGAATGCTGCCGATGTGAAGAGATTCAAGCAACTTGATTCTCAAGCGAAGAATGTCATATGTGGCCATCTGAGCAAAGGACAATATGGAAGAGTGAGTGCTTTGAAGCTGCCAAGCTCATACAGGATAGGCTGTCCAAAGTAAATGAAGGAGTCTCAACTCAAGCGTGACTCTCGAGTTGATGTTCTTCGCAATCTCTTCAACGCATCAAAACACTCGACAACGAAAATGTTCAACAAACCTTGATCGCCTCTTGACATCTCAAATGAGCTTCAAGCGCTTGGTGCCTTGACATCACCGACCATGAGGTGGTGAAGAAATTATTGAGATTGCTTGATTCCTCATTTGATACTCGCGCGATAATACAAGGCGTGCTGACTACAAGTCACTTGATCCGGTGATATCCTCGAGAGGCTAAATACTCATGAGTTCGACTTCTTGAAAAGAGATCTCTATGGTTCTAGCTATGGAAAAACACGTGCCCTGAAGGCCAAGGCTGTGTATGAATCTGAGATTGAAGACTCTGGTAGTAGCCTTGGAGATCCTGAAGAATTAAGCCAGGAGCTAGCACTGCTCGTGAAGAAATTCCAGAAGTTCTCAAGACGTGGTCGCTTTGGAAAATCCTCAAGAAGCAGTGATTCCTCATCCAGTGACTATAAGAGAAGACTTCGCTACAAATGCAAGAAACCTGGTCACTACATTCAAGATTGTCCTCAGCGGGAAAAGGAATTGAAGAAGAAGAAATACAAGGATTACAGTTCTGATGATGCTAAGAAGAAGAAGAAATCGTCGAAATCTTCATCATCAAAATCCTCAAAGCCCTCTTCTCACAAGAAAAGCAGCTCCAAGAAGGCTCGGGCATTCATTGGCAAGAAATGGACTCTGAAGCTGAATCGAGGAACATGAGGAAGAGGAGGCATCGGAAGAATCTGAGTGCGGTGTGGCGAGTCTAGCTCTACGCTCTTGCTTTCGTCGACAAGTCCATCTTCAACTCTGAAGAAAATGACCTCACCAACAAAGCTGATGAAGATAGTGATGACTACGCTCCCACCTATTGCTTCATGGAAAAGGGTGCCAAGGTACTCAAATATACCTCCTCTGAATCTAGTGAAAATGAATCTGATGAAGATCTAAAGCCTAGTTACTCAAAACTTGCTAAGATTGCTGTAAAACAATAAAGGGCTTTTGAAAAGGTTCAAAACATGCTAGATAAGAGTGATGATATGTTAGGTGAAGAAATGGATGCACTAAAATACATTGAAAATCTTGAGAGACTTGATCTAGGTTTGACAACCTTCAAGGTCATCATAACACTCTCTTGTCGATCATGAGAAACTTTCTTATGAATTTCTTCAAAAGCAAGATCTTGAGAAGCTAAGAGTGAGTTATGAAGATCTTGAAGGGCGTGATTCATTACTTGCTCAACAAATCAAGCGCTTCTCGGGAAGAATTTGTTCCTCCATGCTTAAAGTGCATTGAACATGAATCTGCTAATTCTTCACTGAATGTTCAAATGCTTCAAGCTGTTACAAATTCTTCACCTGCCTCTGCTATCACTAATTCCTCATCGAGGACATTGCTAGTATCCTTGATGATGCGAGGGCTGAAGTAATTGTACATGACAGGCATGTACAAAAGCCTCAAAGGCATCGGACTCTTTGTGATGTGCTTAAAAGCATATCCTCAACAGGAACCCTAGGAAGAGGGTATTGCCTTTGAGAGGAAACTCAATCTGATGGAACATATTGGAAGCTTTGGCGGTATCCCAAAACCTCATGGGTTGCTGCAAAGGGACCTCGATTGATCCATCTAACTTATCTGACTTTACATGCGAACCTCCTCATTCTTACGATGAGTCATTTGACTCTAACTATAAACTGTTCAAAAATCAGAATGGTGAAGTATTTGCTAGATATGTTGGCACTAACTGCAGGAACGGTTCCCCTATGAAGAAAATCTTCCCAAAAAGTGCCTTGAAAGTCTTCAGGTGAATGTCCTCATGACACCACCAGTGAAGAATAGGAACCCCAGATCAAACTCTTCATATGGACCAAATTCTTCTGTAGCGACCCGACCCAAAATCGGTCAAGTCTACGTATGCATGCCATCCCAAGATCATCTTGGCACTCACGGTACATTGATGAAATAATCAAAGTTCAATCACACCTGAATTTATTACGATTCTCATATCGAGTCTTTATTACAATAGAATAAATCGACCGAAGGCCAACTCATGAGAAATAAACTAAGTAAAGTTGCGGGCGTAGAAGAATAGCGAGTCCATCCGACTCCAAGGGCATGCATCGCCAAGCGGATCGTATCTCACTCTGATCGGAATACTCCTCTGCAACATAAGGCGTTGCAGCCGTGTAGGTCAGCATTTTGAATATGCGGCAAGTCATGAAGAGAACAATAATAAAATTACTAACACTATATGCAATTTGGTTGTTGGGCTCTAAGTTTCATTATTTTCTTGAAAAGCAGTTTTCCTACAGCAGTGGACTTGCTTCCAAATACTACAAAATTGTTGATAATTATTGAGATGGTTCCACCAACCAATGTCTCATTCCCAATTATTAAATAATCCCCTCAATTAATTTATTAATTTCAGTGTTGAGATTTCGAAATACTTCCAAGTTCGAGCTCAAATTGTCAAGTAACAGGGGACACGGCTAACGATTAGATCTTCACTCTGCGAGGTTTGCACTTTACCCATAAGAATCTTTCCCTCCTTTTAAGTCTTAGCACTTCATGGTGTTTGAAGGCGGGATGAGCAACAGGGTCTTAGAAGAGTTCCTCTGGCCACTCGGTACCCATCCAATCCTACCGTTCTTCTACATCTCATAGCACCGTCGGCGAGTCACAACTAGGGTTGACCAAGCGAGCCCATAATGGTTTGCGGCTGCAGGGTAAGCTTCGGTCAATGGGTATACATCCGTCTCTTCGTGGCTGGGTGAAGCTTTCAGCAAGATGTCATGGCGCTTCTCCATGCATCCCGGCCAACCCTTTGGGTTCTCAGGTGCCCGTCAACCGTCCTCCACCCGATAGTGAATTTTGAAGTCCATCTTGTTGCTTGAAGTCATGGGGTTGTCATCATCTTGACTCTCACATCTCCTTATGATTCACTCAACCAATCCGTCTCGAGCATAGCAAAATAAACTACTTCGTCCGAGGCAATGGTAACAAGGGAATTTGGGTTCATCCTACCTCATGATACTACTCAAGAACATAACTTCAAATTCACCTACTGCATGCATGGTGGGGAGGTATAATTCTAATGCAATAAAATCATAGGTATTGTAAAGAAACATGATCAATGACTTGCCTTCTTGCGATCTTGAAAGCTAGGGACTCGTGGTAGCAAGCTTCGCAATCCGGAAATTCTACCGAGGCAAACAACAATCATAATAAGCATATAGCATATGATCACTTAACATAATAGCATGCTAACACGAAACACACAAAACAAACGAATCAAAACCCAAAGAAAACTCGAAGAAATCCAACTCAATGTTTTCCTACATCAAGCAACAACTAAGAATAGTTTTACATATCAAAATTTTTCTTAACAGAACCTAAGCATGGGTATTTGCTAACTTAACAGAAAAGAATTCATCATGCAACTAGGAGCAAAAAGAATCACATTAAAATCAATTATAGAACTCCTATTATGCCTAAAACAATCCTAGTAAGAAAAATAAAATAAAAGTTTTATTTGTAGCAAATAAAAGTTCTGATCTAAAGTTACAGAAACTAACCTAGAATAAACTATCACCTAGGTGAAATAAAATTATTTGCTATATGAAACAATAGGAAAACAGTAGCTAGTTAAATAAATAGGAATAACATGATTCTGGTTAAAACTATTTTTTATTAATTTCTAAAATGCCCAAATAAATTCCTACGGTTAGGCAATGTCAAAACAAAGTTGTGACAAAAGAATCACCAAAAATAATATTCCTAACTCATTTTATAGCAGAATTACTATTCTGTCTAAATCTAAAATAAAGCAATTTTAAATAATTTTAACATGACTAATTATATTTTCTACAGAAACTACAATATATTTGCAAACCAACAAAAAAGAATCACTTAAAAACATTAAGTAGATTAAAAGATATGAATTTTACAAAACTGAAACTATTCTGTTAAAACAGAAAACGAAAAATAAAACTAAAACGAAAACGGTAGCGTAATGGGCCTATCTAGCGCTTCAGCGTAATATAACTAAATCGTGCGAGGCTTTAAACGCTTGGGCCAGTCTAATAAAATCCTAACTAAAACCGGAACTAGGAGCTAAAACAGTTCACTAAAACTAAACCTAAATAAAACCGTACCCTTGAGGATCTAACCTAAGCCCTCGATCTAGATCGAGCAGCTGAGGACTCGGCGACTTACCGAGGTCGGCGGCTCAGGCGGCTGACGGCAGCTGGTGAGCGGCAGCGGAGAATCAGCGGTCTTGGTGAGCGAGGGTTCGGTTGGTGGACTCAGGCGAGCTCGAGGGTTGAGATGGCGGTCTTGGCGACAATGGTGTGGCCTTTCAGTCTCGGCGAGGTATCTGGCGAGAGAGAGGAGAGGCGAGGCGAGGAAAGCAGGCGAGGAGGTATTTATAAGGGGGCACGACTTGGAGGAGGGTAGATCAGGCGAGGATCTCGGAGGATCCGGGGATCTCGAGGTTCGTGCTGTGGCGTTACTTAGGCGAGGCAATGAGGTGGGGCCGGGTGTGTCGAGAGAGAGAGAGAGAGAGTCAGGCGGTTGACCGATTAGGAAGGAATCGGCGAGTATTTGGGCTGCTCGGTATTTGGGCTGCTTTCAGGCGCTGAGTGGGCTCGATCATTTGGGCGGTCGATCATTTGAGTCCTCCTTTTCTTTTCTTTTTGAATTTTTAGAGAAAGAAATATATAAATATAAATATTTTATATAGGACATATATTTATATCAAAATGATCGGGGAATATTCCATATAATTTGAACATTTTCGAGGGCAAAACTCAAACTTTATAAAAATCATTTTCTAAAATTCCAAATAAAACTCAAATTTCAATTCAAACTTTTTGGCAATTTTTTCTTGACATTTTGGAGTGTCATGTTTACTCCTCTCATACTTTGTCTCAAGTATTGTCGGGCATTGGTTTGAAATAAATTTCAGCGCCAAACTTTGAATTCAAATTCCAACAACTCCAAAACTTACGAATCTTCAAATGCCACTCAATTTCAAACAAAATGCATAGATGCCTAGCTATAGTTGTAAAACATTCCAAATAGGAAATTTGGGATGTTACAAACCTACCACCTTAAGATGAATCTAGCCCTCGAGATTGGGTTAACTAACAAATAGGTGCGGCGTGGTCTCGAAGGAGGTCTTCTTCTCGCTCCCGGTGGCTTCCTCCTCGGAGTGATGACTCCTGACACCTTGAAAAACTTGATGATCTTGCTGCGGGTGACTCTGTTGCATGATCTCGAGAATTCGGACGGGTTTCTCCTTATAAGTCAGATCATTTGTCGAGGCTGTATGGCCTCTAGAGGCCTTTGTGTCTCTCAACGGAATATCGGCCATGTCGGCATGACACTTCTTGGTGAGAAACATGGAAGACATCATGAACTCGGACAATCCTTCCGGCAATTCAACTTGTAAGCAACTTCTCCTGACGTTCGAGGATTTTGTAGGGCCAATGAACGGGTGCTAACTTTCCTTTAACACGAACCTCTTGATTCCACGAAGTGAGGACACGAAGATATGCTCGGTCCCCGCCGTAAGTTACTTCCTTGCGTTCTTGTCGGCATAACTCTTACGCCTCGGTGAGCTATCTTGAGCCTATCTCGAATCAGCAACTTTCTCTTGAATCTCGATAAGATCGGAACGAAAAGTGTTCGATCTCAACACCATCCACAACAATGGTGTTCGCACCTCCTTCCGTATAGAGCTTGAAAGGGGCCATCTTGGTGATGCGATAAGCATTGTTTGTATGAAAACTCGCGTATGGTAAATTATCATCCCAGCTAGACCCATAGTCTAGCACACAAGCTCTCAACATGTCCTCGAGAATCTGGTTGACTCTCTCGGTCATCCATCATGCTGCGGATGAAAAGCTGTCTTGAACTCCAGCCTCGTACCCAAAGTTTCATATGGCGATTCCAAAACTTTGAGGTAAATTGTGTTCCTCTATCGACACGATACTCCTCGGAACTCCATGCAGACATCGATCCTGGTCATGTATATCTTGGCTAACTTAGCACTGGTATAGGTAGTCTTCACGGGAATGAAGTGAGCTACCTTGGTCAATCGATCAACCACTACCGGATGGAATCATAACTGAGCAGGTCTGGGAAATCCTGTGATAAAATCCATTCCAAGTTTTCCCATTTCCACTCGGGAATCGGCAAAGGTTGAAGTAACCCTGCTGGCCCGATGTTCGCTTTTACTCGTTGGCAAACATTGCATACTGCTACGTACTCAGCAATATCCTTCTTCATACATCCACGAAACTTTCCTTCAAATCCGGATACATCTTGGTATTGCAGGGGTGAATCGAGTCTTGTGAATCATGAGCCTCTGAAGGATTAGCTTTACGAGTTCGGGATCATTGGGTACATAATCGATCCTCGAACCATATTACGAAATCCTTTAGCTTTTCCTTCATTCATATTTTCTTTATCTCATCAATTTCCTTGTCCAGACTTACGGGCTTCACGAATTCTTTCAGCCAAAGTGGACTGAACTTCGAGTTGCAACATATCCTCTCGGAACTATCTCCGATTGGAGATCTACGAGTCATCGACTAACTCACAGGGTAATCCTCCTGCTATAAGAGTATTCACATAACTCTTACGGCTCAAAGCATCTGCTACAACATTAGCCTTTCTGGGTGGTAATGCAATTTCATGTCATAGTCCTTGATCAACTCAGCCATCTCCTCTGCACGAGGTTCAACTCTTTCTGCGTGAAAATATACTTCAAGCTCTTATGATCGTGTAAACATCACAGCGGTTTCCGATAAGAAAATGTCTCCAGGTCTTGAGTGCATGCACTCTGCTGCTAATTCCAAATCATGTGTGGCATAATTCATCTCGTGAGGTCGTGGCTATGCGGAGGTATAAGCTACAACTTTTCCTTCCTGCATGAGTACTCCTCTGAGTCCACGACGAAGCGTCACAATATACACAGTAATCCTTGTGTATGTCCGGCAAAATCAATCTTGGGGCTGTAACCAAGCGTTTCTTCAATTCTGAAGCTGGCTTCACAATCCTCGGTCCAAATGTACTTGGCATCCTTCTTCAACAGCTCGGTCATGGGCTTGGCAATCTTCGAGAAATTCTCAATAAACCTCCGATAATATCCTGCGAGTCCGAAAACTGCGGATCTCCTTGGTGAGGTGGGCGGCCAATCGGTGGTGATTCAACCTTGGCGGGGTCATTGCTATTCCTTCTCCTGAAATAACATGTCAGGAATCCGACTTCCTTCACCAAAATTCACATTTCTGAACTTGGCATACTGGCTGATGTTCTCGAAGTTTCTCGAACTAGGCGCAAATGTTCCTTATGCTCTTCCTCGCTCTTGGAGAAAATCAGTATATCATCGATGAACACCACGACAAACTTGTCCGGATATTCCATAAATACCTTGTTCATCAAATTCATGAAGTATCGAGGGCATTAGTGAATCCAAATGACATGACGGTATACTCATATAAACCATACACAGTAGTGAATGCTGTTTTGGGTATATCCTTTTCACGGATCTTCAGCGATGATACCACGATGAAGATCGATCTTGGAGAATACCTTGGCTCCAACTAGCTGATCAAATAGATCATTAATCATCGGCGGAGGTACTTGTTCTTGATGGTCACGTCGTTTAACGACGATAATCCACAACCATTCTCGGGGTTCCATCCTTCTTCTCTACCAAAAAAGCTGGGGCTCCCCAAGGTGATGAGCTTGGCGAATATATCCTTTCTCCAATAGCTCATTAATTTGGTTCTTGATCTCTTTCAAATCGTTAGGGGCATCCGATAGGGTCTCTTGGATATTGGGGCTGTGCGGGCAATAACTCAATCAGAAATTCAATGTCTCTGTCGGTGGCATTCTGGTAATTCCTCCGGAAACACATCGGAAAATCTTGCACTCTGGCACCTCCTCTGAACAACTCCATGAAATTCACGATTCTTCATCAGCTCGTGCGGATACATACTTGATCCTCTTCTCCTCGGGGTGGTGGCGAGAATCGACTTGCGGGCACAATCTATGTTTCCTTCAAACTTCGTCAACCAATCCATGCCTAGGATTACATCCAAGGTCTGGGTTTCCAATACTATGAGGTTTGCGGGAAATTTATGGTTCGATGTTGAGGTTGCATGACAGCCTAAGTCGCCATCATTTCTCCTCTGCGGGCCCGGTGAAGGGGGCTTCTAAGGGTTTTAGTGGGCAACCGTACTTTTCCACAACTACCCTTGATATGAATGAATCGTTGCACGAGAATCAAAAGTGCCAATCTGGATGTGAATTTAATAAAACTTACCAACCACGATTATCGGCTGATCATAGGCGTCCTCCCGTCAATGTGGTTCACTGAGCACGAGGAAAAGGTTGGGCTTCTTTGCTGAGCTTCCATTGCGTTTCCATTCTCTGCTTGGCCTCCGGGCGGTCGGTGGCATAGTGCCCTGTTTTACGGCACTTGAAGCAGTGATGTGACTCGAGATCTTTACGGCAGGGGTAGGGCGATGCTGGTTGCCATTGCGTTTCCATTGCCATTTCCATTGCGACTTGTTGACCTAGTTGCGGTTGTTCCCATTTCCTCCATGGTTATGTCCTCCATGGTTATGATGGGTATGCCCTCCAGTATGGGGCATAGCGGGGCTTCTGCTGAGCTCGAGTTGTACTTCCCTTGCCATACTTCGCTTGCGGCTATCAATCTGCTGCTGCTTGCCTTCAAGTATGGTGGCCTTGTCTACCAGCTCACGGTAGTTGGTGAAAGTAGCCACCATAAGCTGCATTCCCAGCTCGTCATTGAGTCCCTCGAAACTTTTCTTGCTGCGGCATCGTGGCCACATCATCAGGGGCATAGCGAGCTAACTTGCTGAACTCATCCACGTCTTGCCTGATGCGGTTCCCTTAGCGTAAGTTGCGAACTCACGCTTCTTGAGACTCATGGCTCTAGCTGAAACATGGCGGTGCGGAAAGCTTCTGGAACTGATCCACGTGATGGTGGCGATGGGATAAGTGGCGGTGTAGTTCTCCCACCAGAGGCTGCAAGTCCATCAAGTTGATGTCGCAAGCAGCGCGCCTTCTCTGCATCTGTGCATCCAGCGGTGGCTAACTCCTTCCGACCTTGCGGAGCCAATCGCCGGCCACAATCGGCTCGGTCTGCTAGAGAACAACTGGCGGATTCAGCCTTAGGAAGCGGGTCAAGTTGTCAGCGAGGGGTGGTGGCGGTGGATTGTTGTTGTTGTTGTTGTTACAGTTACGGATGAGCATGCATGAGGGCATTCTGCTGCTGGATCAGCTGGGTGAGCTCCGGCGGAAAATTGAGACCGGGGTCACGTCTCGGAGGCATCTGGTGTTTTGGAGTGGATGAGAAAATTAGAATAGAACAAGGGTCTAATGAGAAATATCACTACCCATATGAATGCACAATCATAAACACACCAATCATTTATTCAATCATCTCAAACATGGTTCAATCTCGATTACAAATATCTCACGACTAATCGAAAATAACGACCTAACTGATCGACGAAAATAAAATAACATGGCGGTCGACTAATTGTCTTCATCAATAATCCTTGCGTCCTCAGTGCGGTGTCCTCGGTGTGGCGTCCTCGATCGGCACCTCCTCTTGCGGCTTTCTTCAATGGAGCTCCTTCATAATCCTGATCATTGCTCACGAGAGGTCCGTCATCTCCACTCGGAAAAATGTCTTCTCCCAAGTCCATCTTTTCCTCTAATGCAGCAACATCCATCTTCACTTGTCGACTCTCTCCATGAAATCCGCGATTTCTTCCTCATAGTCAAGGAAGTCTGCGTGTGCCTTCTCCTCCGATTCAGTTCACGGAACAACAGCCTCTGTGTACCTTGAGTTCTGGTGATGCGGATCTCCGTTTCTGAGGAGACACTCCAAGTCTTGGACATATGAGAGAATGGAGTCGTCCTCTCTGATGCGGATGATATCTCCATTCCTAGCTCTGCGAAATCATGGCGAGTCGATGGATCGAGCTCGGCCTTATACTCTTCTCGGATATGTCCAAGTGCGATAAATCGGCACGTCTCTTAGAGGATCAATTGAAATCGGTAAACTCAAAGTCAATGGGCTCTGAATGTCCTCGAAGGTCCTCCACAGGATATGCACTTCAATCACTGTGGCGGGTATCCGTCGGAAGTGCATTGGTAGGCTTCTCGGTGATCGAGGCGAGCAATCTTCAGCTTCTTCACGATCTGGACCAGCTTCTTGCGAAGGCATCGTCTCATCTGGTGGCAAAACTCCGGTAGCAAAGCGGGGTGAACTTCGTGACCATCTAGAATGTTGAAAATCGGAGAGAAGTCGAGAAATGAGCAGGGGAGAATTACGGAATGATAAGGACATAAAATAAATAGTCTCTTCCTATGGCTTTCCGATCCTAGGGGTTCGTCCTATGGTTGGCGTGTGCTCGATACCATCTACATGGCGACCCGACCCAAAATCGGTCAAGTCTACGTATGCATACCATCCCAAGATCATCTTGACACTCACGGTACATTGATGAAATAATCAAAGTTCAATCACACCTGAATTTATTACGATTCTCATATCGAGTCTTTATTACAATAGAATAAATCCGGCGAAGGCCAACTCATGAAATAAACTAAGTAAAGCTGCAGAGCGTAGAAGAATAGAGAGTCCATCCGACTCCAAAGGCAATCGCTAAGCGCGGATCGTAGCCTCACTCTGATCGGAATACTCCTCGCAACATAAGGCGTTGCAGCCGTGTGGAATCAACATTTTGAATATCGGCAAGTCATGAAGAGAACAATAATAAAATTACTAACACTATATGCAATTTGGTTGTGGGGCTCTAAGTTTCATTATTTTGCGAAAAGCCAGTTTTTTCCTACAACAGTGGACTTGCTTGTAAATACTACAAAATTGTTGATAATTATTGAGATGGTTCCACCAACCAATGTCTCATTCCCAATTATTAAATAATCCCCTCAATTTATTTATTAATTTCAGTGTTGAGATTTCGAAATACTTCCAAGTTCGAGGCTCAAATTGTCGTAGCAGGGGACACGGCTAACGATTAGATCTTCACTCTGCGAGGTTGCGCACTTTACCCATAAGAATCGTTCCCTCCTTTTAAGTCTTTGCACTTCATGGTGTTTGAAGGCGGGATGAGCGAAACAGGGTCTTCAGAAGAGTTCCTCGGCCCTTTGCAGTACCCATCCAATCCTACCGTTCTTCTACATCTCGTAGCACCGTCGGCGAGTCACAACTAGGGTTGACCAAGCGAGCCCATAATGGCTTGCGGCTGCAGGAGATAGCTTCGGTCAATGGGTATACATCCGTCTCTTAGTGGCTGGGTGAAGCTTTCCATAAGATGTCATGGCGCTTCTCCATGCATCCCGGCCAACCTTTGGGTTCTCGGGGTGCCCGTCAACCGTCCTCCACCAGTAGTGAATTTTGAAGTCCATCTTGTTACTTGAAGTCATGGGGTTGTCATCATATTGACTCTCACATCTCCTTATGATTCACTCAACCAATCCGATCTCTGAGCATAGCAAAATAAACTACTTCGTCCGGGCAATGGTAACAAGGGAATTTGGGTTCATCCTACCTCATGATACTACTCAAGAACATAAATTCAAATTCACCTCTGCATGCATGGTGGGGAGGTATAATTCTTATGCAATAAAATCATAGGTATTGTAAAGAAACATGATCAATGACTTGCCTTGCTGGCGATCTTGAAAGCTAGGGACTCGTGGTAACAAGCCGCACTCCGAAAATTCTACGAGGCAAACAACAATCATAATAAGCATATAGCATATGATCACTTAACATAATATCATGCTAACACGAAACACACAAAACAAGCGAATCAAAACCCAAAGAAAACTCGAAGAAATCCAACTCAATGTTTTCCTACATCAAGCAACAACTAAGAATAGTTTTACATATCAAAATTTTTCTTAACAGAACCTAAGCATGGGTATTTGCTAACTTAACGAGAAAAGAATTCATCATGCAACTAGGAGCAAAAGAATCACATTAAAATCTATTATAGAACTCCTATTATGCCTAAAACAATCCTAGTAAGAAAAATAAAATATAAGTTTTATTTATAGCAAATAAAAGTTCTGATCTAAAGTTACAGCAACTAACCTAGAATAAACTATCACCTAGGTGAAATAAAATTATTTGCTATATGAAACAATAGGAAAACAGTAGCTAGTTAAATAAATAGGAATAACATGATTCTGGTTAAAACTATTTTTTATTAATTTCTAAAATGCCCAAATAAATTCCTACGGTTAGGCAATGTCAAAACAAAGTTGTGACAAAAGAATCACTAAAAATAATATTCCTAACTCATTTTATATCTGAATTACTATTCTGTCTAAATCTAAAATAAAGCAATTTTAAATAATTTTAACATGACTAATTATATTTTCTACAGAAACTACAATAAATTTGCAAACCAACAAAAAAGAATCACTTAAAAACATTAAGTAGATTAAAAGATATGAATTTTACAAAACTGAAACTATTCTGTTAAAACAGAAAACGAAAATAAAACTAAAACGAAAACCGGCTTAATGGGCCTATCTAGCGCTTCGGCGTAATATAACTAAATTGTGCGAGGCTTTAAACGCTTCAGGCGGTCTAATAAAACCCTAACTAAAACCGGAACTAACGGAGCTAAAACGGTTCACTAAACTAAACCTAAATAAAACCTTACCCCTTGAGGATCTAACCTAAGCCCTATGATCTAGATCGAGCAGCTGGCAGGAGCTCGGCGACTTACGAAGGTCGGCGGCAGGCTCGGCGGCGGCGGCTCTGGTAGCTCCGGTGGTGAGGCGGCGGCGGAGATCCCGTGGTCTTGGCGGAGCGAGGTTCGGTTGGTGGACTCGAGGCGAGCTCGAGGGTTGAGATGGCAGTCTTGGCGACAATGGTGTGGCCTTCAGGTCTCAGCGGTATCTGGTGAGAGAGAGGTGAGGCGAGGCGAGAAAAGCAGGCGAGGAGGGGTATTTATAAGGAGGGGCCGACTTAGAGGAGTAGATCAGGCGAGGGATCTCGGAGGATCCGGGGATCTCGGGATTCGTCAGTGGTGAGGCGTTGCTTAGGCGAGGAAGACAGAGGTGGGGCCAGGTGTCGGCGAGAGAGAGAGTCAGGCGGTTGACCGATTCGGAAGGAATCAGGCGAGGCGTTAGGGCTGCTATTTGGGCTGCTTTCAGGCGCTGGTGGGCTCGATCAATTTGGGCAGTCGGTTATTTGGAGTCCTCCTTTCTATATTTTTTGAATTTTAGAGAGAAATATATAAATATAAATATTTTATATAGGACATATATATATCAAAATGATCAGGGAATATTCCTATAATTTGAACATTTTCCAGGGCAAAACTCAAACTTTATAAAAATCATTTTCTAAAATTCCAAATAAAACTCAAATTTGAATTCAAACTTTTTGGCAATGTTTTCTTGACATTTTGGAGTGTCATGTTTACTCCTCTCATACTTTGTCTCAAGTATTATGGGGCATTGGTTTGAAATAAATTTCAAGCTGCCAAACTTTGAATTCAAATTCCAACAACTCCAAAACACGAAACTTCAAATGCCACTCAATTTCAAACAAAATGCATAGATGCCTAGCTATAGTTGTAAAACATTCCAAATAGGAAATTTGGGATGTTACATCTTCATATGGATCCAAGTCCTCATACGGACCAAATTCCTCACGTGGATCAAATTCCTCAAAAGGATCAAAGTCCTCATATGATTATCATCGTGCTAACAACTACATTTCACGAGGTAGAGCTAAGGGCTATGAATATGTGCATTATTCTTCAAACCAATATGTTCATAAGTCCTCGAAGAATTTCTACCTTATTCATATGCTTACCTAACCCCTCATATGTGAAGCAATTGGATTGGCCTCTATGCCACCATTCTCATATGGTGCTTTCATGAGTGATGACCTATTGCCACCCCTTGAGATGTGGGTGGTGAAGAAAAGAACTAACCTCTTCTGCGGGGTCAGGTCTCCGGACATGCTTTAAGCGTCTGAAGAATTTCTTTGGGGCACGACAAAAATGCTGAAAGGGCCAGAGACTAATCATGATGAAATGAACTTTCATTTCACCGTCCTCCTCTTGCTAATCATTATCTTGCTGATGAAACTCATCGATGAACTTGAAATCATATTCTTCTTGATGAAGTATATGAGATCGTAAGTTACACTAATTCATCTACGGGATGATCAACCCAAAGCCATTGAGTGGGTTATCGATAGTGGATGAACAAATCACATATTGGTGACAAGAATCTATTGATGGATGCTCCTTATCACCGTCACATCTGAAGCATAACATCTTTCTTGACAAAGGCAAAAGTCGGTATTGGGTCTTGGTAAGGTTGCGATCTCTAAGGACATACACATGGACAAAGTCATGCTTGTTGAGTCCTTAGGATACAACCTCATGTCGATCTCAATGCTTTGTGATCTTGATATGGTTGTTATCTTTGGAAAATATCGTTGTGTTGTGATTATGGGTGACAATTCCAAAGTCTTGAAGGCTTTAGGAGAGGAGACTTGTATATTGTTGATTTCTCTCTGGGACCACAACCAGCCATGTGTCTACTTGCAAAAGCTTGAAGGCTGGCTATGGCATCGGCGACTTAGTCACATGAGCATGAGGAATTTACTGCAGCTTGCAAAGAAGAAGCATGTCATTGGCATTGAGAATGTCAAATTCCTCAAGGATCACTTGTGTGGAGCTTGTGAAGCTGGGAAAATGACCAAGGCCAAGCATCCAGCGAAGACTATCATGACCACTACTCGTCCCTTCGAATTGCTTCACATGGACCTCTTTGGTCCTAATCATTAATTAACAGTCACTAATGATGCATCTCTATATGGCTTTGTTATTGTTGATGATTACTCTCGATACACATGGGTACACATTGTTACTTACAAAAATAAAGTGCAGGAAGTCTTCAAACGATTTTCCTCGAGGGCTTCAACTAACTTTGGTGTGAAGATCAGACACATCAGGAGTGACAATGGAACTGAGTTCAAGAATTCCGGTCTTGATGCCTATCTTGATGAACTTGGTATTACTCATGAGTTATCTGCTCCCTATACTCCTCAGCAAAATGGCATCGTGGAGCGCAAGAACAGAACTCTTGTTGAGATGGCTTGCACTATGCTTGATGAATACAAAACACCTAGTCGTTTTGGATTGATGCAATTGATACCGCGTGCCACATCATCAGCAGTATATCTTCACAAATTCTTCAAGAAGACTGCCTATGAACTCCTCACGACAAGAAACCCAATGTGAGTTATTTCAAAGTCTTGATTGCTAAATGCTGGATTAGAAATCCTCATCACAATTCTAAATTTGCACGAAAGCACATGAAGGTTTTATGCTTGGTTACGGAAAAGACTACGCACACCTCTGAGTCTTCAACATCGCACTTCACAAGATTGTTGATCTGTAGATGTGCGGTTTGATGAAACTAATGGCTGCAAAGAGAGCACCTACCTACGTGTTAGATGAACCCTTTTGAGGAATCTATCAAGTTCAAAGGCAGCGAGGATGTCATTCCTCTTGAAGAATCTGCTGAAGAATTCATTCCTATCTGTGAAGAACGTCAGCGAGATGCACTGAAGATAATCTTTGAAGACAATGGTCTTTGAGAAAATGATCAAATTCCTCGGCGACAACCAGCTCATCCTCGCGTTGCAAAAGAAGTGCAAGTTGACAAGATCATCGATGACATTGAGCGCCGGGTCCTCTCACATGCTCAAAAGCTTCACATTTATCTAACTTTTGTGGGCACTATGCTTTTGTCTCTATCATAGAGCCCACTAAGGTAGATGAAGCATTTGGAACTGGGTGGATTCAGGCCAAGGAAGAAGAATTACATCGATTCGAGCTCAACAATGTGCAGGAGCTGGTCAAGCGTCCAGATCCTCGCAAGCATAATATCATTGGCACAAAGTGGATCTACCGCAACAAGCAAGATGAAAATGGCCTTGTGGTAAGGAATAAGGCACGACTTGTAGCTCAAGGCTACACAGAGTTGAAGGAATTGATTTTGATCAAACTTTTGCACTGTTGCTAGACTTGAGTCTATTCGCATATTACTTGCCTATGCTAACCATCACAATATCACTTTATATCAAATGGATGTGAAAAGTGCATTCCTCAATTGTAAACTTGAGGAAGAAGTATATGTTGCTCAACCCCCAGGTTTTGAAGATCCAAAGAATCCTGACAAAGTCTTCAGACTCAACAAGGCCCTCTATGGTCTCAAACAAGCCCCACGGGCGTGGTATGATACATTGAAGGAATTCTTCGTGAAGAATGGCTTCACACCCGGTTCACTCGACCCTACTCTCTTTACTAAATCATATGATGGACTAAATCATATGATGGTGAACTGTTTGTGTGCCAAATATATGTTGATGATATTATCTTTGGCTGTACTGACCAACGTTATAGTGATGAATTTTCCTATATGATGAGTGAAGAATATCAAATGTCTATGATGGGAGAGTTGAAATTCTTCTTAGGTCTTCAAATTAAATCAACAACACAATGGCATATTCATATCTCAGGAGAAATACCTCAAAGATGTCTGAAGAAATTGGCATGCAAGATTGCAAAGGCATCAAAATTCCTATGCCCACAAATGGCCATCTATGCCTTGATGAAAATGGTATTGACTTTGATCACAAGGTATACGCTCCATGATTGGTTCTCTATTGTACTTATGTGCATCTAGGCGGATATAATGCTTAGTGTTTGCATGTGTGCCAAATTTCAAGCTACAGAAGAATCACACCATAAAGGCTGTGAAGCATATTCTTGATATCTAGCTCACACACCAACACTAGGATTATGGTACCCCAAGGGCTCTACTTTTGATCTCATTGGATATTACGACTCGACTATCTTGGTGATCGTGTGGACCATAAGTCAACATCTGGTACTTGTCATTTCCTCGGACGGTCTTTGGTGCATTGGTCCTCGAAGAAAGCAAGTGCGTATCACATCTCTGCGGAAGCTGAATACATTGCTGCTGTCTCTTGTTGTGCTCAATTCTGTGGATGAAGCAAACTCTCAAGGACTATGGCATCAACGTGAAGAATGTGCCTCTCTCTTGTGACAATGAGAGTGCCATCACGATTGCTCACAACCAGATTCAGCACTCAAAGACAAAGCACATTCAAATTTGTCATCATTTTCTTCGTGATCATGTGTTGAAGGCGACATCTCCATCGAGCATGTGAAGGCGAAGAACAGCTAGCGATATCTTCACTAAGCCCTTGGATGAGAAAAGATTTAGCAAGTTGCGGTGTGAGCTAAATATCTTAGAATCTTGAATGTTCTTTGAAAAGGACACATCCGACACTTATGCAAAATTGATGACTTAGATGTGCAACACATGAAGAAGCGTTTTCTTCAATCCATGAAGAACAACACTCTAAGTGTGAAGAAATTAATGAAGAATTTGATTCTCGAGAACCCTCGACAATTATGCGAGGTGTGCTGAAATCATCATTCTTATCTGATGAGTCACGCCACCACCAAAGTTGAAAATCTTCAATTTGAGTTTTCCTCAGTTTTTCAAATTCTTGAGTTTTCAAATTCTTCAACTTTTCAAAATCTTCACTATTTCCGTCGTTCTTCTTCATATATATATATATATATATATATATATATATATATATATATATATATATATATATATATATATATATATATATATATATGGTTTATATGTCTCTGACATTCACTTATGGCTAATTCTTCAAGTTGCTTTTCTTCTAAGTGAATGTGATGGACCCTTCCCCTCTATGCTATACTCAACCCAATCTATTCACAAATTCTTCATATGCGTTCTCTTTGAAACTCGTTCAAAATCTTCTTTGTGTCCTTGTCATTGAAGAAATTGCGAGCGGAACTTTAAAATTGATCTTATCCAAACTTTTGGTTTTGCCGCTCAAACCGTTCGCATCCCACGATGGATTTATCTATTCACCCATGATCTAACACGATCTCCACTTTTGATGCGTGGGTGACACATGTCAGCGAATGAGAAGGTCGAGAGCACGTTCGTCCCAAATCTTTGGGCGAACAGTTTTTCACCGTGGCTATATATATACCCCCACTCCCCTTCCTCACTTACTTTACTCCGCTCGACCTCTCTCTCTCGCTCGAGCTTCTCAAACCCTAGCGCCGCCGCTACTCCATCGTCGCCGGTGAGGAAGAGTTTCACTGCCTCGACCTCGTCGCCGACGTACTCGCGCCGACCGCGGAAATCTTCACTCCGCCGCTGCCGTAGCTGTCTTCCTCCGCCAAGTTAGGGCGTGGAAGATCTAACCTGATGAACTTCCCATCTGTTCTTCTCAGTTCGTCGTGTTCTTCACTACGGGTAATTAAAAGTTACTTTTATTACTCGCTTTGGTTCTCAAACCTTCCTGAAAATCTTCAAAGGTGTTTATTCTTCAAATCTTCACACATATGAACACCTCAAACAAAACATGCTCTTGATTCGTTTCTCTAAGCAATGATTTTCTTCAAGATTCCTCAATTGTGTGGATCCTCGATCTATACAACTCTGGAACCTAAGACAAAGATACGCTTAGTGAAATTCTTCAAAGCTCATCTGGTCAAATTCCTCAAACTAGTTCTTTTGAAAAACCTTACGAGAGCATATGACCTCTCCAAATTCCTCGCAACTATACTCTGTTCACGGTACTCATGTCATTCTTTGAATCACTAGGTTCTCATCAACTTAACTCATTTGCGGTGTTCCTCGAAGAAAAGTTGCATACTTCTTGAGAGAATTCGTTTGTTCAAATTCCTCACGAAGAATATGGCAGACGGAAAGAAGCCCAGAAAGGAGGAAAGAGGCTGAGGTCATGACTGCATTTGAAATCCACGAGGAAATATATGCTGATTATTGCACACGATGAAGCGAGTTGAGCAAAGAAAACAAAAATCAGCGCAAGTGCGCATCAAAGTTGAGCGGAGATGGGCAAGGGAATGGAGGAATACTGGATATGTAACTCCAAAGTACATGAAGAAATTAGCACTCAATCCTCCATGCCCAAGAGCTCCATTGGCACTTGGTCAACAAGTGACCCCACCGACATCAAGCGTGGTGAGGACTTTCTGAAGAATGGGCCAGCGCCAAGCCAAATTGGCAAGACAAGCCAGCGAGGCGGTGAGAAATTCAATGAGGACTCTGCACTCTGCTGCTGCTGCTGAGGCCTCTGTCAAGCCAAGAAAAATCTATGGCAAAGAAGCCCTTTACAAGCCAAGTGCTTCACCAGCAGTGCCCTCACGGCCAAGTTCCTCATTGTGCCCTCACGGCCAATTCCTCATCTGCTCCTGCTCCTCCAAAATCCTCGGCTCCTTCAAAGTCCTCATCAGCTCCTCCCAAGTCCTCGGCAGTTCAGACAAAGTCCTCCTTTTTGTGCATCGGCCCGCGTGCCAAGGGCTGAGCTTCTCCATTGCCTCTGGTGTTTGACAAGTTCCTCGGTGCACCAAAGTCTTCATCTGGCCCGACTCTGCTTTGAAGACTAAGGCCTGGTGGGCGAGGTCCTCGGCCAAGTCCCAAGAAAAGCAGGCCGCCTTCAAGAGCCACACGAAGATGATGAGGCTGATGATGATGAACTTGCGGAAATCATCGAGACCGCCAAGAAAGGGCGCTAGAGCCAAAGGCACATCTGTGCCCTTTGCTGTTGGATCGAGGAAAATCCTCGATTACATTGATCTACGGCACAAGGATCCAAACACCCCTATGCCTGATTTTCATCGACCCTGGACAAAGTCACATCTTGAGTCATTTCATCCAAGAAGAAAGCGGAAGTTTGAAAAGGCAAGAGATCAAGAAAGCTCAATACATAAAGGAGAAGTTCACGAAGAAAAGCGTTGTCAAGATGACAAGCGAAGAACTTATCAAGATGCGGTGACATCAAAGCCCTCATTGACAAATTTGACTCCTATTAAGCTGATTGGCAAGGAGCCAAAAGTCAGATTAAATCAACTGACGAAGAAATTCACCAATGTTGCTGCCCCAACACAACACGAAATTCCTCATCTTTGGAGCCTCATTTCGACAAAGCTGAAGAACATGCCAGCACCGTGATGAAGTTCGAACTCTTTGAAGAAAATGCTAGTTCGAGCTGTGATCCCATTCCAGCCATTGAAGAAATAGCCGGGGCATCCACTAGTGGTGCGCTGAAAAGCCCGAACAAGTCGGAACAAGCTGCATTAGTTGCACTGAGGAAAATCAACCAGATTCCTCGGCTCCTCTGCGTAACACCAACTCCAATTATTCCATCGCCTCGATGTGAAGAAGACCAAGGCTGCGAGCAGCTGCGGTGAAGAAAGCGGAAAGCATCAGCTGCGTCAAATTCTTGGATGCAAAGAAAATGAAGCAAATGACCAGCTCCTTTGAAAATCCTATTGATGTTGTTCCAATTTCCTCAATTCCATCAAAGGACCTTGTTCCTTTTGATGAAGATTATGTGATCCCAGCGGATCGATGAAGAAAATCATTACGCTTGCCCGTCGGAGCAGATTGATGAAGAAATTGAAGTGGAAGCAATCCCTTCAACCCCAATCATTTCCTTGCCTATGCCTCGGTTCACGGTGAAGAGGCGGTGTTGAGAAATTGAAGAAGATGTGGATATTGGAAGCACAACACGGTGATGAGCGATGACTTTTGGGAAAGTCGCATCAAATTCTCCCTCTTCACCCCAATTCAACAGATTCCTCGGTCCCTGCTCCAGCAGTTCAAATGGGCTCTGAAGAAACTCATCCCACTTCATCATCCATGAAGAAATTCCAGCCACTAAGCTGATGAACTTTCTTCTTGCTGATCCTCGGGCACTGTAGAGAACAAGAAATTCCTCGGCTGAAGAACACGAGATTGCGATTCGAGGTCGTGATGCAACTCACTCACACTCCTTTGCCAAAGCCAAAGAATCCCTTCTCAACAAAGCAAAAGTTCAAGGCTGAAGATTCCTTGGCGACACGTATTCTTCGCTGATTACAATCCATATGATTACGCTCGCATAAGGAAGAGGCGTTTACGGACTGCCGGTCAAGCCAATTTCTATTCCTCGGTGCTCTTCAACAAAGACAAAGTCTTGATCATGCACATATTCCTCATGTGGACATGGAGTCTCTGCCGGGCTTTGAGCAGGTCCTCGGTGTTCTTCACGACGAGGACTTGAATTTCTGCTTGACATTTGTGATTGGAATGAAGAACTCATTCTTCAATTCTATGCAGCGCTGCACATCACGGAGGCGCTAAAGGCGTGAACTCATGGGTGTTAGGCTGGATGTCTGAAAATACTCACTACAAGGCACCGACAAGCTGAATTGCCGTGCCCTACCACTCGATCCTCCACTTGATGGTGCTCGTTGTATCTACAACGAACTGAGCTCTCAAATCACTATATGCAAGTCTTGATGAAACCTTTGAAGCGAGGCAGGCCCCAGAACCAAATTCCTCGTCAAGGAATTATTGTATGTGCCTCGGACTGTCTATCGGATTACAGCGAAGACAATGAGTCCTATCAAAGGCCATGACTCAAATGATGAAGAAGTCGTTGGCATCATGAAGAATATGCTTTTCAATATCATTCATGGCGTTCTGTAAAATTCCATGATTTCTTCATGAGGACTCGGCAAACATTGCTATGTCACCATTTGAGCTGAAGCCTTATCGCCTTGGATAATGAGATTCATCGGGACAAGGTCTTCACTCAATTACAAAGGTGACACTACGAACCGCTGCAGCTACTTGCCCCGATTGAAGTCCTCAAGCGGACATTTACCTCGGTGATGACAAGGGCAAGGCAAGCTGCTGTGATCGATGAAGGCATTCGTCCATTGGATGGACAGTTTAGCATAAGCAGCATCCTACTCCACCAATGATGACTGCCACACATGACTCTGCCATAAATACCTTTGTCAAGCAAAGTCCTCAAGCCCAGCACCGGGGTGATGGTGATCGTGAGTTACTCCTCGGTCTTCATCGGAAGGTTGATCGCAATCATAAATGGGTCAGCGTCGGTTTGGTTCAATTCTTCACAACATGACCTCAACACACAATGCAGTGAAGAAAAACCACTACTACCTCCATGAAACCTTAAGCGCTTTTGGGCTGTTCTTTCAAATGTCTACAACACGGAAGAAGCGGCGACAATGGGTCTCAAGGAAGAAATTGGTGATCGCACCTCCTCGAAGAAATACAAGAAGGTCAAAGTTCCTTCCTTGGTGGCCAGCTCCTATTCTTCATCATGAGACATTGATGAAAATGAAGACTTGGACGACACTGCGGCAGGCCCCACTACAACAGCTGACCCCAACAACGCTGGCGCTCCTTCTTCAACTCGAAATTCTTCAGGGGCGTTAGTCCTCAGTTTCGATCCTTTTGGTCATTCGATGACAAAGGGGGAGAAATTTGAGTTAGTCTTCAAGCGGGTCTATTATATGGGCAATTTTTTTTTGTTAAGTTACAACTCTCGTTCTTCTGAAACTTTTATTGGATCGAGTTGTAATCTTAAACCCGATGGTGCTCTGATACTTTTGATGCACTGAGCTCTGATTCTCTTGAGCTATGATACTCTTGATGCGTTATTTTGCATGCTTGTTCCTCATTAATGTTATCGCATGCATGTTGAATTTCATCAAGCACCATATTTCATCATGCATTTCAAATTCTTCATATTATATGTCAAATGCGTGTATGAATCACAAGATATATGGGGACATCTCCATGATTCAACTCTTCAAATGTGCATTGCCTCAAAAGCAAATTCCTCCTCGCACATCTTGAGGGAGTTCTTCTATATCTTGTAATCAAAATTCATCAACATCTGTATTTACACTTCATATGTTTATCCCGTTGAAAACTTAACCTATATTGTCATCAATCACCAAAGGGGAGATTGTAAGTGCATCTAGTGCCCTTAGTGATTTTGGTGTATTGAAGACTTATAGGTTAAGGGACTAATGTGTTTGTGAGTGTACACAGGTCTATAATTCTATGAGGAGTTTGATATTCTGAGAGAAATCGACCCTAAAATGAAGTTCTTGTTGAAGACTTTGATATTACGAAGACTTTGAAAGTGAATAAATTGGTGTGACCTTGAAGACTTGGTATTCATTTGAGGAACATGAAGCGTGAAGACTTTTGTTTCGTAGTTTCATTTTCTCTTTCTTGAGTCATAGGAAACACCGTCTTTGTTAAAGGGGAATTCGAGAAATACTAAGGAAAAATTTCCATGTGATGCTCAACTCAAATCCTACACCTACCAATCCCTT